>JAVSBS010007106.1:96803-113651 GCA_033124195.1 Coracias cyanogaster | reverse complement strand
TTATCAACACCCTTCTAGCTCCCAACACAAAAACACTGCAGCTGTGGGGAAAACCAGCTCAGCCAGACCCACTACAACACAACAGACAGAGATGGCTCAGTGACCCTTCACATGGAAGAACACCACTGAGAGAGCTCAGCTAGGTGTGACCAGCCCCAAAAGAAGCCGCACCCAACAGGAAGATCTTCCAGCTGATCAGCTTCTGGTTAAACTAGCCCTGGTCTCACTCACCACCCCAGCCATGATCACCTGGGTGAGGGCAGAGCCACAAAAACACAGGTGGAGGAGTTTCTGCCTCCGGAATATGAAACCAGTGGGGAAAACAAAACATTCTGCTAGGCTGTGACTCTTCATAGGTCAACTCCAACTTGGGGCCAGCAACTCAGGCCCAGCACTTCAGCAGTAATTACTTTGTCTGTGTACCTAAGCTAAATAATAGCTATGCCCTAAATTTTCAAGCTTACTTGCATATAAAAAGAGCGCTGGTCCTTTCAAAGTTTAAACCTCAAATCTATTGTGCCTGCACTCAGGTTTAATCACATGAAAAAAGCTTCTGAAAACACAAGGGAGGTTCCCAGTCTGAACAGGGACTAAATCTGAATGTGTTCCTAGTGTGTGAGCTCTCTGTTGATGCTATGGAGAACGTGTTGAAGGTGGTCAGAGGACTAGCGATGGCTGCTGGTGAAGCAACTATGTCACCTTGCAGGGAGGTTCAATTTACATTTTTTTTACCCCAGGCCCCTCTCTTTTATTTTCACTCCTCCTATCTCCCCCCTAATCTTTCCCTCAAGGTCTTGGCTGCCCTGTGGGTTGCTTTTCTTTTTTCTTCACACACCTCGTTGTTATTTTCACCTGCTGATTTATATAACTGCTACACAGATTGCTGCATTTGCTTTTCAGTGATGAAGTGTAATCTCCGGAGCAATGGGAGACAAAAAAGCCCAGTAAACTATGTTCATTTAAGAAACAAAAAAGCCCCCTCCTTGCATATACTTACATGGGTGAAAAATAGAGTACTATGTTACCCTACAATAGACAAGCTAAAAGTTGAATAGTATGCTCCTCTCAAAAAGGACCCATTAGTGAAATAAAACCCAAAGTCTTGAATGCACTACAGGACAGTAGAAATTCCTAATGCTAACAAGAAAAATACAAAGTGTTGTAAATGCAAAGCAGTAGGAGCCTAGCAGGCAAAATGTGAGTGGTAAGATTAATACTGAAATAGATGCTAGAGTAACTGCAAGAAGAGCTTAAAGGACACAGATCTAAGTGGTACATTAATATATACAAATTTCCCTACTTAAGGGAACAAGAATTCCCTTCCCAATGCTGGATTAAAATAGACCCTTTTGACTCACAGTGTTTTGTAAAGATCTTTTTTGCCTTTTGAGAAATACAAACAGAAAATTTAAACCTAAAACATTGCTCAGCCTAAGAGAATTGAGTTCTAGGTGAATGGATGGATGGATATAGATAACATTTTATTCAGAATATTATAAACTTGATTTTTTGCTAAAGAGGAAATAAAAAATTTTTCTGTTGAGCTGGAATGCTGATGTATTTGCTGAAACTGTTTCTGACTCAGAAATAAATCAAGTGAAAAAATTTGGCCATGGTAAATATGCTAATAATTATCTGTACAAGTTTGATAAAAGTCTTCTATGCTGCCACTATTTTAATTTATTGACTGATGTGGCTATGATGACTGGAAAATTAGTGTATGAAGTAGTTAAACGAGAGGTATAGAAGACATGTTCAAGGAGGTGGCTTGTCAGAGCACTTTTCTCAGGGATGTTTCCAGATGTTGTGCCACCCTACTTTTGCCAGGCTGTGTAAGAGTAAATAGCAGTTTTAAGAACAGAAAAAGAAAGGCTGTGATTTTCAGTAATAGTTTTGATGTAACTGAGAGACAAGCCTAGCACAAAAAGCTAGCTGGGTCTAGTCTCTAGCTAGTCTGACACTTTCACACAGAGACTTCTTCTGGGACAGAGCAATTCAGGGAATTTCTCCCTTGTTGCTTGAGCTCAGATCTAGCCCACCATGACTTTATGTGGACAGGTGCACACGAAGTGTATACATTGTTCATCTGAACTAGCCTTACTCTAGCCAGCCTGACTGATAAGGGCAAGGCAATAAAGCTCAAAAATCCTGCCTAGAACTCTCTGCACGCATTTGGGCTCTTGGCCTTTGTTGGCATTGGCTTCATGACAGTCACACCATTGGAGCAATACCTGAGCTTGTTTCAGGTTAAATGGACTGCATTTAATATTTTGCACTACAGAGTAGTAAAGATACAAATATACACTAGGAAAAAAAATACAAACATTGAAAAACTTATTTGCTACTTTTTAATTAACTCCTATTCACAGATGTCAATTGCAACCTATATTGCCATTTTGTTTATTCTGATACACAGAGCAAGAACTATTTATGTAAACTGTTGAAATCTGCAAATAGTTTCAAATCACAAATGCATTTTAGAATTTATATATTTGTGGCGATTCATGGGCAGCAGAGAAAAGCAGAAAAATTCATTAAATAAATTACTCATTGTGGATTATTTCACCTGCTGCTTCCAAATGTGAATCAAGAAATAAACACATTTTCATAGCAACTTGAAACAAAAGAGGGTAGAGAGATGAACTATTTCTGCTTGCAAGCACATTTCTCTAGTAAAATATAATCTCATTTAGAATTTATAATATAAATTCAACTTTGAAATTATATTTTTATATATATATTTATTATATATATAATTATATATATAATTATATATATTAAAATATGTATTTATCATATATTAAAAATAATCATTTCAACAGTTGAAAGTCTGTATCTGTGCACAAAAGCACAAAACACAGATCTATCTTTAAAAAATATCAGTAAAGCTCTAGTTGCACTTATACTGCCTGTACAGTTTTGTTTGATTACAAGCAACAGGATAGAAGACCTGGCTGGGTTACAGATGGGAAAGTCTGCCAGCTCTGTCCTTTCTGCCTTTGATCCCAGTCCTTGTATTCCTTAATCCGGTTCCAGAATCCACCTCCTGAATCCAGTTCCCATCTGCCACTGAGTCCAGTCTGGGACCTTCCCAGTGTCTGCTCTGCAGCATCAGTGGTGATAGTGATGTAACTGTCATCAGCGGAGTTGGTTTCAATATTGGGATTATATGTATTTGTATACATATCATCCTATTATTACTATTTTTCTTAAAGGTCTTTTATTTTTCCAATCCATATGTCTCTCTTCCTCATTCCCTTTCTCTTCCCCTTTGGGAAGGGAGTGGGGTTAATAGAGAGCATCTGTCATTTGTGTAGTGGCTGGACCAGCCCCTAATCCTTGATAAAGCGATAAATAAAAAGATGGACTGATGAAGTCGTGTGTATTATTAATGGCTTAGATAGCTGGAATAACTCAGTAATACCCAGTAATACTAAAATAGCAAAGAACAAAATGTATAGACAGGAAGATCTCTAACTATAGGAGTAGAGAGTTAATGAAAGGGTGACTTGAACTATTGCTAGCAAAAAAAATGGCCTTGGTAGTGCAGGTCATTAACCTGCTACAGAGTTTGTTGTGTTTGCTGTCATGTTTTCTTTCATGTAGTCTTATGGGCATGCCATCATTTGGCAAATTTGCAACACCAGAAAACAGGGTTGAGATCATTCATAAGCAGGCTGACAGAGGACTTAGAAAATGGAAATATGGTGCTGATTTGCTTGCTTTAAATATTCTATCAAAGTAGACTGTAATGCCACTTTGCTGGTACTTTTTATTGTTTGCAGGTAAAGATCATTGTTCTCAGTTAATAGAAGTCTTCCTGCATGACATGTACTGCAATGCCCTGGTAGTGCCACAGTGTAATTATGTCTTGAAAAAACAGACAGGTAGAACCTCTACTTGAAAATGTTCTTAAAAAGAAATCATATAGCACCCCCATAATAGTAACTGAGGGGTAAGCACCTTAGAAATATAATTATAGCCAGGAAACCTTACAAAACTGTGAAGAGCACATCCAATGCATAATACCATCTAAATGTGTCATGCTGGAATGTTTCTGAAATGAAAAGGGGTTTAAATTAGGTTTAAACTTGGCTAACTCAAAGGACCTTCCAAGGTCTTAAGAAAAGCTCCAAAATTACAGTTATGAAACTCGTGTGAAATTCAACATTGAGAAAAAGCCTTAGAATATGAACCTATTTTAACTTCTAATTAAGGTATTTATCTATTTCTGTTCCTTTATGATAGCTGAGGCTATTCTCTGGTCCATTCTTGGTCCATTAAATAACTATTTCAGCATTGCTCATTTACTTGGAGCCGGGGACTTAAAGCTGCACTAACCTTATATTAAGAAAATAGAATCAGTCTTCAATACTTCTGACTTGTTTTAAAAAGAGCAGGTTTCTTGGCCATGCTTAAAACCTTCCTTAAGTTCTTCAAAGAGCCTTCAGCTATTATTTTTCAAAATGTAAAACAAAACAAAGGCATTTTCAATTGTTGAGCTAAAAGCACATTTACTGTAGTGTAAAGACCACATTTTCTCGGCTGGGACATTTTGCCTTAGACTAATTTGGTTGTAGTTCTTGGGGTTTTTTCTGTTTAGCTTCTTAGAACACTCATTGATATGAGAGCTTAGACAAGAAGGGAGTTGCAACCATGAAGCTTTATTTCCATAATGTGATATACAGCAGTAAGGTCTTGAGTTTCCTTCTCATTTGGGGAAGAAAATTAATATAGTCCATTCCTTCCTCTGGACTTTCTCAGCATAGCACCACAGTTTGGCTGATAAGACGGCTAGTTCTGCCCTGGCTTCTTTACATGGTCACAGAAAAAGGAGAAGTAGTATGGAGCTTTCCCCTGTGGCACACAGGTTGGGCAGACACACAGCCCAGGCACTTGGTGGAACACAAGCCCTGCACCCTAATTGTTCTGCTGGGAAGCCAGGGTGGTCTAAGCAGGTTGGGTTCAGCCAGAGGCACAATGCAGCAGCCTTTGTAGCACTTTCCCTGTCACCATGCATGCCAAGTATTAAAGTACATCCAATTCATTTCAGGAACACTCTTTTGAATACAAGTCTATGTCTTGAGGGCATGGTCTAGCTCTATATACTTACTTCTTTATGTCTATATTATCAGTATGCAAGTTTCCTTACCCTGACTGGCCGCTCAAACTCATCCCTGAATGATGCTTGTGCTCTGAGTTCCCATATGACCAGGTAACAGGGAAACACAAACTGCACTTAAAAGAAAGAGCCAAAAGAAGATAAAATCAGACGCTTTTCCAAGAGCCCCCATCTCATCCATTAAGTGATCGGGATACAGAAAAGTTCAGCATCTTCTGCAAAGAGAGAGTACTTGCCTAGTGCAGTAGAGTCTCATGTGGATTGCCCCAGGCTAGCCTCGAGCAAACAATACATCTACACAGCACTGTGTGGCAGAGCTCAGAAGTACTAACTGTGAACCTGAAATCGGCTTTGTCAGAGCTATACTCAGGCTTATTAGCATAGCCGCCTGCAAGGCTAGTTCGTTAAGACAATGTGCTGTGACTGGACTGCTCCTGCTACTAGAGCTGGTCTGTTCAGGGTGGATAACGGATGCATCTGGCTTCATTTCATGGTACAGACTCCCAGTAAGTAATTCTCACCTAGTTTTGATGAGGACTCAGGTTCCCTGAACACTACCCATTATTCCAAGTGCCACAAAGACCTCTTCATGGCGATGAGAAGGCAATTAATAACCAAGGTATCTCTAGAGTACAGGCTTCAGAGGAGCAGAGACATAGCAAGTGAGCTGTAAGCAGTTTAGCTCAAGTATCAGAAAGAGCCCTGTCAAGCCCTGCAGATCTCAGCATGTGTTTACTTAGAGAACAGGTGTTCTGCAGTTTGCAGTGCAAAGGCAAAACAGGTTCAGGCACATGAGCTACTCAGCCTCCCTCTGCATTGCTCTGTACCCTCCAGTTGAGGTTATGCTCCAAAGATCAGGATTCTGAGAGCAGGAAGCCACCCAACACTGCCTCTCCACTGAGTGGACTGCACACACCACTCACAATGTACCCTTAAAATCTCTGCCACAACTTCCAATTTTTTTCCATTAAGGATCTGGGAAGATAACAGAAAATCTTGTGGTGGATGAAGGAGATGGTGAATACATAGCCATAAACTCACACCACTCTGTTTCATACCACACTTAGTGAAGCATACATTCTTAGTAGTTTTCCTAATGTGTAGAATATAATCAGTTTTCAGTGCTGGCTTTAACTTACTTAGTTGTAATAGGATAGGAAACATCATCAGTCTTTGAGAGCACCAGCATCTAATGGTCACTTTTTTGTCTTATTTTTCCTTTTTAATGTCTTGTCTTTTTTTCCTCCTTTATAAACTTGACTGGAGAAAAATAGGAACTCTTCCATAATACAAACATCTGACACCACCATTCACTTTTAAAAATTTCTGCCTTGAGGAATTATAATTTCTCGGTAGAATAAGCACAGTTTATTTTACTTACTTTTAAATTTTACTTACTTTTTAATTTTACTTACTATTCTTTTACTTGCAGAATATTTTTGCATTAGTTTAGGGCTAAATCTACAAGGGAGCCTAAATGCAAACTGTCCATTCTGTACCTTATATTGACACCATCTTTTTCTTTATGCAATATCTCAATGATTAGAGCCTCTGAAACCTCTGGTTGCAGCATTAATCTGTGGGCTATAGCTCATTCTGAAGCTGCAATATGAAATGGTATCTCACAGTACCTCCTGCTGAATTATTCCACTCCTTACGGTATGATGAAATTGGGCCAAGGAGATTCTGTGAGCTCCTTTCTGCAGAGCTGGAAAAATCACAGGGAGATGAAGACCAGCTCCGACCTAGTCTAGGGACCAGTGGACCTTAAAGGAGTGTTTGCCACCTTAGAAACCCTGACAATTAGGATGAAACTAGGCCAACTCTGGCAGAGAAAGGGTGCAGAACTGAATGTAGCTACTAAGAGAAAAACAGCTTAAAGGTATTTTCCTGCTGGCTTCCTTCTTCTACGGAGCTACCAGAAGCTCAGCATCAGCCTCCTCCCTGCATTCAGTCTCCTCCCTGCCTTCAGTCTCCCAGACTATCACCACAGCAAGGCTGAGCCTGAGGAAAATCTATAGAAGTGAGAGTGTGGCTGCCATCACAGCAGTGATAATCAAGATCAATGGCAGTTAATCTTAGTCTGGCAAACAACCGTGGTTCTTAAAACTTTCTGCTCTTTTGTTACAGAATTGTACGGATTTTTCTTAAAGTAATTAAAACAAGAATTATATTATGAAAACACTTTGCAAGATAATCTCCTCTTCAATTTCCTTTAATATTTTCTGGGGAATTACCATGGGTAACATGGAAAATAGGTAATTGAATTTCATTTCTATTACCATTATGACAGACGGAACTCTTTCCCAAGGTGACAGATTTAATTTCTCACACATGGCTTGTATTGTTTTTAAATGGAATAATAAGTGGCATGATATTGTTTCTTGCTGTGGCATCTAAGGCATTATTTAGCAATATATCTGAAGTATTTCATCTGAATTGATAGCCATTAAAATTTTCAAAGCAGAACCTCAGCAGGGATAGATTGATACAGCATCACTAGAATCAGCTGTGCCATGCTGACTCACACAAGATCAGGATTTAGCCTGTGGTATTGCTATCACTTTTTTCTTTCCTCTCACCAAATTTAAGCATATTTTTCTTACTGATGTTCTGGACCAAGGCATGGAAAAAACCCTGTGAATTCATTACAAGCCCAGCTCTACAACCCTGTGAGCTACACAAGGGGTGATGCATCATTGTCAATTTGTGCTGAAGACAATGAAAGCAGAAGGTATTCTGCCTCTTTCCAGCAGTGCTCAGCAACTCATATGATTTAGGCTGCAGGAGCAACCTTTGTTCTCATAGCTGCCAAGGACATATTTACAGCTAATTCCAGAGACATCAATGTTAGAGTAAATCAGAGCAGGGAAAAGGGGTGTAGCTCTCATGAAGGCCTCTTTCCGACCAAATTTGAAGGCTAATAAGCATTACATAATACTGCTGCTTTCATTTCAAAATCTAGTTTAATTTACCTCTGAAATAATAGGCCTGCATTAACAACTTCAGCTGTGAATATACACGCTTGTTTTCTGCACAATTAATAGCTTTTCTGCATGCAAGGACAGAGGAATTTTAAGAAGGTCATAATTTCCTACTAGCTAGATTAAAAGAGGGTCACTTGGAGGTACTGCGCATCCCAAAATGGGTTGCAAAAGTTCATGGAAATCCCTTGATAACAACATTGCCCTTCATACTTCCATGATACTCATTTTTAGTTCTGTTTTCCAGAAAGGAAGTTTCTCGCCTATCTATTATAAAATGGATGTAAAACCACAGATTAACACATAGCAGAGTGTCTGATAGATAAACCTGAAAGGAGCAAGCTGATGCAGAAGAAAACAGGCAAATCCTAAAATAAATATATAGACTTAATGACTACAAGTGTAAAGTCAGTTCTTTACACTTGTGTTGCGTTCACGGGAACCATCCTACCAAAATCTTTTTGGCTCAGTTCCTGATTTTGTGACAGTTCCAAGAATTTTGTGAAAACACAATACATGCTTCAGCTTTTTGTTTACAGGGCAGACAAGTTTATTTGTACACTATCCCAATCCTGCTAAAGTGAAATTAAGGAGCTATAATTTTTAATCCATTAATTATTGCAGACACAGAAAGTAAAACAGAGATAGTAGATACAGAGGTTATAAATAGGGCAGCAGCTGGAAGGATGATATGTCAAATGGGAGAACAACATTGTGGGGTTGGTGATGGAATTAAAGCATTTATCTCCTCAATCCAATAGGAATAACATTCATTGTCTCTGCTTTTCCATATAATTGAGAATAGGCCCCATGTGAGAAACTACCTGTTCCTTCTTCAATAGAAGGTAAGTAAATGCTTTAACATTTCACCAGAATTAGTACAGCATTTTGGAAAACTTTGTATAGTCAGTGTGGACAAGGTGAGCAACATTTTGGGAGTTATATGAAGGAAAGCTGGCAGGATTTAAAGAAGTAGTTACTAAAGGATATAGAGTGACTGTAGAAATATTCCGGAATGTGGAATTGAAACATAGGCCTTCTGGCATTTTAAAGACACCTACAGTTACTGACACATTTGCATAAGTGGAAGAGAACATTGGAAGAGAATGAAAATGTGTACTTATTAACAGTTAGCTTCATTTTGGGGAGCAAATAAATCTCCAGCAGCACTGGTAAGTTAATCAATGCTTTTCCACTAACACTAAACCCTTTCTTGCCAGCAACAGACCTATTCTGCCTACATAGGTGGTCTACCTTGACTGTGGCAAATAGAACAGGGAGATAAACAGGTTTAAGAACTCACAGTAGCATATGTACTTTGGCCTGTGATTGTGCAGATGTCAAGAAAAACAGCTATCTACAAACCAAAAGAAGTTCAACAGAACTTCATCGTTACCTCAGCTTGACTCAGACAGTAGCTTTGCTTAGCTGGCCTCAGTTTACCACTGCTGAGTTCATGGGGATTTGTAGAGGGCTTTTCTGTCAGCTGGCAAAGCACATCACATGAATAATGAACATCTAATATTGCTATGGAGGAGTTGATGCTAAATGGCAATAAAATTACTTTGAAGGAGAAAAATAGGGATGAAATACATAAACAATGAAATAGAAATGCAGTATCTTTGTGTTTCCATATTTTCTGGGTTATAAGAATGCATCCAGCCTAAACTGTAATGAAGCTCTCCACCAAACCATTTTTAAGAAATCCAGCACATAAACCTGGATGCTATTCATAAGCCAGATTTCATAAAGCAAATGTAAAACAGACAGATTTACTATGAAGAGTAAAAAGAGTCAGGGACCTGAGAATTTACCAGAAATTCCTGGTTTCCCTTCTTCAGAGCATTCAAACTCCAAGAACACTTCTACAAGAAAGCATAGCAAAAAATGTAAACATGCAGTGAATCAATAGGAAGTAAGTGAGAAATGGCTATGAAGTAACTAGTAGATAAGTGGATTAATCCGGCATAAAAGTCAGCAGGGTTTTTTCTGCTTGAGGTTTACTAGCTGAAATTTTAACAGAACATGGAGTTTCCTGTGGGGTTTAACCTCTTGCAATACCATTTACCTCAGGGAGTAAAGTGTTCAGTTGCTTCGAAAGGAAGACCAGTAGTCCAGAAGATTAGCTACAAGCTGCCATGATTCATTAATTGTGGAGGAAAATATGCCAGGTTTTATTTTTAAATACAGTCAAAGTAAACATCAAAACAAAAAGGTCATTTAAACTGAGAAATAAAGACCTAGGAAATCTCAAAATGAAACATGGAAATTCTATTTCATACATTTTTGTTGCTGGATTTAGCAATTTTGTTTTATTCCTGAAGGGAGAATTTGATAAACCAAAATCACAAAGTGTTACAACATTGATGAATCTGTTTGAAAATGAACTTTGACCCCATGTTAGAAATCACAGTAGTTGTAAGGTTTACTAATGCACAAAGACCTCCCGCCACAGTTAAGGGCAAGCCTGATCTATATGACTGAGGAAGTTCATCTATGCCTTTGGTACATTAAAGCCTGCCACACACTATACACAAAATCCTTGTTACTAAGTGCCTGTCCACTTCCTCTTGTTAACTGGTTGGAGCATTGATAGCAACCAGAGATTGATTGTTTCTTCATCCCTTGCAGATGGCACAATGCACTAAGAAGAAAATAATTATATTCTTATTAGTCTAGGGGCAACAACTGCCTTTTGCTGAACAGAGGATCTTTTCTTGCTTCTGAGCTTCATAATGCAACTGCAAAGCACAATCTGGTCATCTTCGTGAAAGAAATGCAAGATACAGAGGAAAGAATTTACAATGCTTTTACACTCAGACCTTCTTAATTTCTTTTTTTTTCTCTTCTTAAATTTGATGAGAAGATCCTAGGAAACTGTGTTCTTATGTTAATGTACCACTACATTGATAAATCAAGTTCTCAAATGCCATGAAATGCAGAAGTTGGGCTGTAGGCTCAACCTTTCCTTTGGCTCTTTGCCTCTTTCTTAAAATATGGTCTCTCTTTATCCTCTTATAGATTATTTCTCAGACTACAGAGGAATCACTATAATACAGACTGGAATTCTCTACAAAGCTTTATAGATAGTAAACACATGATAGAAAATGTTGTGCAGCTGGGCTATATAAGGAAAGGAGTAATGTACTCGCAAACACTTCCATATGTTCTTCCTTGCATTTCAGTTTGGCATGATCATCACTCTGTTTTGATCATCTCTCTCCCATTATTCATACAGGGAGATTTTGGATATAATTGTGGAGGTGCTGTCCATCCCAGAGATACCGATATTCATGTGCATCTGAAAGTATTCATGTGTGAACACAAGCATTCATTTTTTCCTGCCAAGACTGCTGGCTACTGAAGATAAGTCTTTCTGGCCTCAAAGGAAAGAAGAGGAAAACCTTGGAGGTAACAAAGTCTGTAAGGCCTTCTGCTTCCTGGATAGCCCTTGACTGAACAGCTATCAGCAGTATCAGGGTAGAACTCTGAATAAGATTGGATTTATCTAGAATTCCCCTTACAGCCACCATAAATATTGATTGCTTGATGGCAGCCATCCTAAAGTGTGGGCAAGAAAGGCAATATTGATCATTCGCCTTACTGCCCCTTCCTTAAGCATCAGTCACCCCACATGACATCTTTCTTCTTCCTTTACTGAGTAAAGCCCTCCTCAGCAGAAGAGGTATATTATAAATGAGGCTACCTCATACAAGCATGTACATCAGTGGGCGGGCTCCGTCTTCTGTCAGAATCCCAGCAACAGCGCTATTTTCCCCATATCTGTCTCAAGCTGGGCAAAGTACCATGATGAAGAGTAAATTGTGTGGCTGCTCATTTGTGTGTGCAAAATACCTCTTCCACTTGTGTAACAAAGTCTGTGTTAAAACAAGGCTTATTTTTCAAAGCAGGATATTATCTGCTGGGTAAATGGCGAAGAACCTGGAAGATAACAGGTCCCATAATGACAATCTTATGCAAACACCACTCTCCAGCCTCCTTTGGAAATGTCAGTTTCCTCCTACAAGAGGGAGAGAGACTAAAAGGCTGTGGATATAAGGATAGATATAGACTGTCATATATGGACTTTCTAAAGATTGCTTTCCGATTATCATTGTTATATGATTAATTTAAACAAAGTGTTTCAGCAGAACCACTTAGTTTGTCATGTATGTAACTACTGAGCAACATTTCCAGGTATGATTATGTTTTCATCCTTTTCTTACAGAGTTAAAATCCTTCTGCCTTTAAAAGATGCAGCTCAGAGCTTCTGGTATCTACTCAGGGAATCCAGAATGCACAGAAGCAAAGTATTTTAGTTTCCATCACTTTGAAAAATATCATTGGGGGTACCTGAGACATGGCAATTCACCAAGGTAACTGTATCATAAGATTGCCACGAAAACAGCTTTGTAGCACAGCATTTAAGGAGAGATTATGTGGAGGACATCAGAGAACATGATTCCTCCTTCGGCATTTATCCACTGACACAAAGCCTCATTGGAGATAGGGTGGGCTGCAGTTCTCAACTTTTCTCTCCCTTCCTGCCAGGAGCTCCATGCTTACAGCTATACCGTGGGGCCGAGGAGTCCCATTCCTGCCCTGCAACCCAGTCAGCCCACTCATGGCAGCACTGCACCTTGGTGGGAAACTGGCCTTATGTCTGAAACACTGTCAGAAAGAAGAAAAAGAGGAGAGGTTTAGATGCTTGTAACAATCATATCTTTTTTTTATGTACACCAACTTTCCCCAGATCATTGTTTATGAAGCTGTCAGGAGATAAAAAGGATTTGAGTGGGCTGTACTTTTATTTCTCAGTATGTGAAGGAATACAGTCCAAATGATATCCTGGATACACCCCATCTAAATATGAATGCACCATGTTAGAAAGAAGTCAACGGATCAGGGTTATTACCCTTGATAACATCTACTGAGATTTATCAGGCTCCTGATAACAATTGTCATCACACAAGTAAGAACAGTATTATTATGTCTGTGACTGAACATTCTTGAAATTTTGATAGCTTTCAGTCAGGTACTTATCTCTGGACACAAAGAGAAATTTTACAATTGTATCACTGCACAGTTATTCTAGTTTTAAACAAATTATTTCAACTTTATCCAAAGATGTGATACTGCTTTACAGTAAGTACCTGCTGCATCCACATTTTTGAGTGGTCTCAGATTACTTTTTGTGGAATTATTTTTGTATATTGTGCATGCATAAGGCTGCATACTTGCCCTGAGGATACGTTCACCCCTGGACCAGCCAGGGTGAGAGTAAGTGAAGAACCAATAGACCCTCCTCCACCAACAACATGAACCGGTGAAAGGAATGAAAGCCTGTGCATTGCAAGCGGAAAGGATGTTTCACCACAGAAATGAATTCTCACAAATTACTTCCCGCTTCTTATGTGTGCCATGAGGACAAGCTCTTCTCTGAGGCTCAGTGTTTTGGGTACTTTCACCACAGTCTTCATTTTGGGCATTACCCATGGCATGAGTTAACCTAACATGAACGACTCCCTGGTAAGCCAATTTTTTTGACTTAAGCCCATTGGTATATCATAATATTATGTTTAAGTTCTCTTTCATTAAATGCAATTCTTTGAATCTTAGATTATTTTAGACAGTTCCTTTAACATTAGCTAGAATTAACATTTACATTGTGAAATATTGCAAATGACAGCTGTTGGAGCAAATTTTTCCCCCAAGAACTGTATTTCCTACCAGCCAGTTAACCTCAGAATTTTGAGGAATTATTGTATAATGTTGTTTCCAATCAAAACAAATGTGTTCAGTTTTCCTATAGGCAGTGGCATTAAATAACAGTTACACAGCTCAGTCCTGTTCCCACTAAAGTTAGTGGCAAAACTCCCACTGACTTCATGGGAGTTGGATTTAGATCATGGTTGATTTACTTTAACATTCATAGAAATTATGGGTTAACCTCTAAAAGTAGGGAAAGTTTGGCCACATAAGCCTTCAACGACATAGATATTTAAAACATATCTGTTGCTGCTACTTATACATCATTCCATATACTTTCAGTCTCCCCTTCATATGCTTTCACTAATTGCACAGAGATGTTTGTGAATACAGTGAAAACAACTGGAATAGTTAATGTTTTTTTTTTTTTTAGGGGCAATTGCAATCAGCAGGAAGACAAAGTGTACCTACTCTCTTTTCTCCAGACAAAGAAAAATCTTTTGAAGGTTAGCCGCCAGAGTAAAATCCAGAGAGGGTCTTTTGCATGCTTAACCACACCTATGCACAAACTTAAAACTCCCTTATTGTCCCCCTTAGATCCAGAGGTGTCCAAATTACATAGCCTTTTAAACAACATCCAGTCTTCTTGTACCAGAAAAAATGTTTCCAGCTGTACAATATTTGGTGTGCCTTTTTTTTTTTTCAGAGCTCATTGCCAGTTTCAGCTGTGCACCAAGCTTTTCTCGATCAGATCTGCTATTCCCGACTCCAAGGAATGAGCGCTGAGAGAAATCACTTTACACAGAGGAGCCCTGCACGAAGGAAATATGTAAGTCTTGACCCAAGCTGAGAGGGTAAGGAACTTCTCCATGCAATTCCTCCAAACCCTCTCTCTTAGAGAGACTTCCCTCAGGACAGTGCATCCAGGTTGATCCTTCTAGAACTTCAATGCAGGTCATGGATGACAGTGTTACTCAACATGAGCACAAAGTTTCAGAAGACTCTAACCTTTAAGACTGCATAAACTACCTAATTTCTGCAAAAATCCCAAGAGACAACATACCTTCACAGCATGAGTACCTGCCTATTTTTTCAGGCTTCAAGGAGAGGGATGGTTATTTCCTGAAGGCCCAAACCAACAGTAAATATCAATATTTCTTGCCTGACTCAGCTGCTCTACTTAGTGTATTGATCTGTGCTTGTCTCTCCATCCCTATTCCTGTGCACTGAGGGAGGACAAATAAGCAAGTTCACAGCATTTATTTATGTTAGCTCACCTCAATACCAGTCCCAGGGGCACAACAAGAATTATTTCTTCCCTTTGCAGGGGTGCAAAATGCAAGTCACAGTATAGCCTGCCATGCTCTGCTCAACATTTATGAATAATATATGTGAATGTAGAAACATGGAAATGTTATTGGAAAGGGCACATGGGATATAAGTCACCTGCAATCCACAGTGTCTCCACCCATACTGCCAGCTGGTGAAGAATACACAACTTCTCTCTTTCATTGCAGCTACATCCTGCCCCAGTTTGTAGCACAGTTAAAAAAAGAGGTGCAATCTCTTATCCCACCATGTAGATCACTTACAGGAATAAAGTTAGGAAAAGCATAAGAACAAGGCAAATTCAGGTATTTTTTTTAAATTCAGATAAGTAAATAAAATTACTTTACTGTCTTCAAATCTGAATTATTTGCTACAACCAGATAAACTGTAATACATGTTTTTTAAATATCAGAAATCCCTTCTGTATCCAAACTAATAAAGACTAGTACTAATAATTTTCCTGTAATAGCAGAAGAAATATCTGAGGCAATAAAATACTACAAAAACATGTTTTCCTCACTGAATTTTATAAGATCTTGAAGGCTTAGTGGATTGCAGTTCTTTTTCAATAGATATTTAGGGATACTGAGGAAAATTACCATTTTTGTTATTTTCAGGTGCAGCTTTTTCTTACAATGCTAAGAATCTTTTGCAGTACACCAGGTAGAGTTCCTGCCCTTAAAAAAAATGTGGTGGCTTTGTAACTAAATAATGTTACCTAAATAATGTTACCCCTTTGATAAAAAAATTCACCATATAAATTGTACTCAGTCAAGTCATGAAAAGCAAAATTAGTGACCAAAATTATCCCCTTTAACAACTAATTAACTAGTATACTAGTTCTGTTGCACAATTATTAGAAGTCCACACAAAGGAAGGAGAATAA
Source organism: Coracias cyanogaster (assembly GCA_033124195.1). Classification (NCBI taxonomy): domain Eukaryota; kingdom Metazoa; phylum Chordata; class Aves; order Coraciiformes; family Coraciidae; genus Coracias; species Coracias cyanogaster. Next base: position 97,621 of record JAVSBS010007106.1, on the reverse strand, counting down.
AACAGACAGGAAATAATAACAAAACCCTGTACATTATAATTACATATATCACAACAAGTCAAAACTCAGACAAAAAACAAGTCAAGTCCTTCTACAGGAAAAAAAAAAAAAAGAAACAAAGCCAAACCAACACAAAAACCCCACTGAAAACAAAAAACAGCCAACCAACCAAAACCAACAAAACCACCAAAACATTATTTTTAGTTTTCTTTATTTTTATAATCAAAAGCTGTCTCCCTTCTATTTACTGTTCCATGATATCCTAATATTAGTGTAAATATGTCAGGACACTTACAATAACAATTGGGTGTACTACCACAGGATCATTCAGATTCTGCAAAAAAACAGTTCCTCAGGATAGCAATCTGAGTATGACCAATTTTAGACATGATTTTGGATTTACCTTTGTGATTTTCTTAACTTTAAATGGCAAGCAAGAAACCTAGCAGTTTTTAAAAATGTCAGCTGCTGCTACAGGTTTAAAGACTTGTCATAAAGTGCAAGTAAGATAAGTAACAAGGGAGCCAGAATTAGCCATGTTAATACAGCAGATGCTTCAAAATACATTTAGAATACAATTTAGAATGCAGAAATTCATTTAGAAAGATGGAATAGAAACATTATCGTTGGAAAGGACCACCAGGATCATCAAGTTCAATCTTCATCCCAACATCTCCCTAATCACTAGACCATAGCCTCAAGTGCTACAGCCACTTGTTTTTTAAACGCTTCTGGGGATGATGACTCCACCACCTCCCTGGGCAGTCTGTTCCAGTGCCCAACCACTCTCTCAGTAAAGAATTTCTTCCTAATATCTA
>JAVSBS010007106.1:67058-93548 GCA_033124195.1 Coracias cyanogaster | reverse complement strand
GAGACTGAATGAAAAGTTAACATTTATTTTACTCATCCCTAACCCCAGTGGAAGTTACAGGCTCTTCATACCTGTTCCTATTTTACTTGATTTAATACAAATTCTCAGAGGAACCTGCTGTCTTGAGCCTGGCAGAAGAAGTGGTTTTTCCTCTTCCCTGCCAGCAGCACTGTGATCTGGCACTGGGAGCCCAAGTCTGGTGGTGACTTCTCCTGAAACAGAGGCTTTTCTCACTCCAGCCCAAGAAGCAGTTAAGCATTTCAATCACAGAAAACTACTTCAAAGGGGCAACCCCATCTTCAAGAATCCTGCAGCCTAGATTGTCAGTAAATACATTGTTCCAGATACAAGTAATAAATCAGACAGGGATCTTCTGAATGTCAGTCTAGGCTGCCACTCCCTGGTGTTTTTGCTAAGGCAGAAACACCTGAACTTCACCTAGCCCCACCCATCCTGCTGTGTTCATCCTCGCTTGTGCCAGGTTAAATCTCAGAGACAAACCAAGAGCAGAGAAGTGCAACACAGACCCTGTCAGGGGATGTTTTGGGAACTCCAGTCAGGATGGGCTCACCCACCAAACTTTGGGGCCTGGGCCTTCATATCTATGGGGTTGCACAGGAGCTGAAAGTCTGATGGTATTTAGGGGTTGTCCTTAGGAACTTAAGTTATCTTGGAGGTACAGACATCCTATATGTGGAATATTTCACAAAAAAGGCCCGTTTTCCAGGATACTAAAAGATACCTGACAAAGCATGACTTAAGTAACTTCAACTATGGGATGATACCTACAGTGAGACTCTCAAAGTAAAACATTACTAGCGTGGTCATTAACATTTTTTGCAGTGTTCCTGTAAGACAAACCATTTGTTTTCCATTTAATGAGCACCCATTCTCATCCACTAATGCTGCTGACTGTTTTTTTTTCTGAGCAGTTGTGAACATCCAACTAAAATCTGAGGATGTCATTGACTTCAGAAAGGAATGTTTCTAAGGGAAACCAGGTTTTTTTTTTTTCTCTCTGGTCAACCTTTCTCAAAAGAAATTAAGTGCTGAAAGTGTTTTATTGCCATAAATAAAGCTCTGGGAAATTAACACTGAGGTTGAACATTTCCATCCCATGAAAGTCTGGATTTTCAACCATGAGGGATAAAACTTATTTTCAAGATAATGATGCAGGTTGAGAATTTTTGTTGCTGATGATTCTCTGAGGTAGCTCTTCCTGCAAATAATCCACACATTGGGAAAGAGGGCAGATAGAATAATGTTTCTGTATTTACCAAGTAATTGAGTGTTTTCTTTGTATTTTGAAAAGTCAAGTAGTTATATGGTTGGATTTTGCTATTCATTGACTTTGGGATTAAGTGTTCTCTCATATACAGTATTTCTCAGGTTCTTATAGCTTTTGTATAGTCTGTATTGATTTACTGTATATTTAATCAAAATTTCTCATGCCACATGTTTTTATGTCTGATAGTTTCAGCAAAGAGCATTGCAAACCTATGTCTCCTCACAATGCAGCCCTCCCTTCCACCAGCAATAGTAATGTCATAAAATAACAGTGATTAGTCTCTGTCACTGTAAAGCACTTAACCCATTTTTGCCAATCCAGCCTCAGTTTCCATGGAAACGGAAGACAGTAACACAGAAGAGAGAACTTTTTCTTGCTTTTGTTGGATTTCATCTGCTTTCCAACTTCATTCACAAATCCCACCTTCCTCCACATTTTTTACCTTAAGCCTACAGATTTTAAGATTTGTGAAGTTCCAGTCATCTGGGGTGTTCACTTTGCTGCAACAGGTTTTAAAGAAAATTTGTGGCCAGCAAAACTTGACAGGATGATAGACTTGGATATTGGCGTCCTGGGTTAATTCACAAAGTGGTCTGAAGTCAGTTTCTCAGAAATAAAATGAAGCCTTAGTGGAGCCTGTTGGTGCTGTAACTTAGCAGGAGTAGGATAGATACAAACTATTTCCTTGATTATTGCTTTTATAGTATTAAGATACAAGTGTAGAGATGACTAGGAGCACACAGTCAGATTTGGGTTACTATATCCTTAGAAGGAGGTTGTTGGCCTTTCTGAGACAATGAACATACTTCTTTAAAGCCATGTGAAACATGAATACCTCACCCTACTGCATTAAGGACTGTTGAAAGGATATCTTACCAATTAAATTGCCTTGACTGCAAATGAGGTCCAGAAAGCATGTGTTAAAATTTCAGAAATGAAATATATCAAAACAGATTAGTTGTCGGTCTGTACAGACAAGTACTTTTAAAGGTCACTAAGGTGAACCAGTCACAAAGCATTATTTAGCTCTCAGTAATGCTAAAGACAGGTATTATATTCCAAGAATGAAGAAGTTGAGTTTCTTTTCTATGCAAAACTTGTCCACCAATAACAATATGATTTTTTCATCAAATTTTTTTCTTACCAGTTATTTTGTAACAAAAGCTGTTGGGGATAAAGTAGGTACCCAAAGTAACGGATTCACAACGTTTTCTGCTCAAAGGCTGACTGATCATATAAATCACTAACAGAATAGGCTGTCATGTTACCCAGACAATGAGACAGGTCTCTCTTAAACAGAGAAGACTGATTACTTCATGGAGTTTTGATTATTTTCAAAAGTGGAAGTATAAAAGAAATAACAGAACATCAAAAGAGCTAGATAGGGAAGTTCAGAAAATCCATTTTAAAATGTTCTTTTTCCTTCTCCATATTTTTAAAAGCTCTGCGGCTGGCTGAAGCCAAGAACATTTGTAAGTTTTATCCTTACCTCTCTTATTATCTGCATTATAGGGGAATGTTCACTCTGGACTAGGGTTTCTCCGTGACAGGTATAGCACAAATGCTTGGCTGTTCCTGCCTTGAAAAGCTGATGGCTTTGATTTCAGTGCACATCACTTCTGTGCTCAGGTGCTATGTTTCATCTGTTATTGTTGTAAAGTTGCTTGTTTTCATCTCTGACAGGGGAAAATAAAGCAACATAGTCAATATACATATGCATTTTTTTACATCCCCAAACAGTAATTTATTTTCCTATCCATGCATGCTCCTCCATAAACAGCACATTGTGACACTTTATCTTAGTGACACTTTATCTTTGTTTCACCTTTTCTAAAGAAAACGATCATATTAAAAAGTCTGCTCAGGCTCCCCATGCTCACTGGGAGCAGCTGCTCTAGGCACAGCAGTCCAGGCAGCCCAGCCCTGCAGCAGTACTGCAAAATGCCATCCCTACTTGGTCAGCTGACTTTATGCAATGGGGATCTACCTGCCAGAGAAGCACAACCTCACTACAAATGACACAGTTTTAAAATATCTCAAGTTCTTCCCTTATTATCGTAGGAGAGACTCACAGAAAGCACAGCTTTGAAGTTGTCCCATTCCTTCCACCTGAATGCCTTCTTTCTGCCTCCTTCTAAGTTTCCTCCAGCCACCTACTGGTGTCTGTGATTCAGCAGGGGTCATGGTGCTGCCACAATCAGCAGTGGAGCAGGAGTCTCACCACCCCAAAAGCAACCCTTGACTCAGAGCAAGCAGACCTCTTTGACACTACCAGAGATGCCCTAGACCATGGGGCGACCAAGAGCGAAACACTGAGCACTGTGGCACTGGCCACTTCTCTGGCATCTCAGAAGCTCCCCAGCCTCCGAAGCAGGTACCACCAAGGTTTAATCAATGGTTGGTGTGTATTTACATTGTTAGCAGCACCACTTGATTAGCACAGTCATTTTCACTTCTGATGGGACGCTGCTTCTGACAGCCCTGTCCGTAACAGCTTTAGCCACCCTCCAACCAAATGTCAGAAGTATAATAATTACATTTTCTGATAAACAAAATAGAATTTATCCCCCGAATTTATGTTTATGGAGAACAACTATCTGACCAAATAATCAGTATCCAATCTGATTGGTTTTGTTTTTTTTTTTTTTACAATGATAGATATACTCACCATGGACTCTTTACTGGGACAACCAATTAACTTCACAGAGACAAATGAGCAACATATATATAATTTTTTGCTGCAGTTACCAAGGGACCCATTTCAGCTAACAAGGTAGCAGTGAAACCTCCCAGGTCTTTTCCTCAATCCTCTCATCTGTCTAGACCCACAAAGTTGATTTAACCACAGTAAAGATCTCATCAAATATATCTATTTTCTTCCACAGCAGCTCAGTATAACAGTTGGCTCAGCTGAAATGAGCCCAGAGTTTCATGTTGGTGCTTTCATAAAGGGAACCATCCCTGGTCCATTTCTTTCTTTTCACAATTCTTGTTTTACAAGAAGGATGCCTTTAGAAAGTAGTACCATAGGATCTTTACAACAGGTGTTGTGCAGTGGTATCACAGAGTATAATTTGGGAGCAGATTCTTACAGTCCTTCCCCACAAGTAACACAAAAGCTATTTGAAGAAATATGAGTCTGAAGAGGATCTTGAGAGATTATTTCATCCATCTTTGCACCAAAGCAAAGAGGGATTGTGTGGAGCTACTCAGTGAAAGGTAGCAAATATGGTACAATGATGTCCTACAGAAGAAAATTGCTGTATGGAAGTGAATATCACATTGCAATACATTTTTAAGCATTTCAGTGAAAGTTTTTATCTTAATAGTAGCAAAAACTTGTTACATTAAAATTTGTACTGTTTGGGGTGGGTTGTATTTTTATTTAGCTAAGTCTTAACACCAGTGAAAACAAAGCAACAGGACATAGTAACAAATAATATGCAGAATGTAAATTAAAAAGGAATACTGCTGTGAGTGACTGAAAATGTAATATTTGATATAATTCCTTCATTTTATTTACCTGTTGTGAGATACTAGCATTCCTTTAAATATATTATTTTCTGATGCTATTTAGATTTGAAAGAGGTGAGTAGAGCAACTTTAAAGGGAAAATGAATGCTAAAGTTTAAATTCTAATGCCACCAGAATTTTTGGACTATAATTAATCCATTTTTAAGAATAGTATGACCTTGTTTTCTGGGGCTTCTTACTTTTTGAACCAAGGTATTTTACCTAGTGAGAATTCAGCACTATGATTCATTTTCTTCAATATTCCTGTTTAAAGTACTTATAATGTGAATAGGGATAAATCACTGATGGCTTAAAACTTATCCTACAAGGGTTTTAGGAGAGGGATTTCAGTACTGAGTGTTATGAGAGGAGCCTGCTGAAAACTTATGCCAAGTTATAAACAGTCTTTCCCAGAGGGTATCAGTTTTCCATCACACTTCCCTTGTGATTTTCAGAAGTCAGTACACGCTCTAAATTTTGGTTCTGTGAATGACTTCATGTCTCTACTATGGCTTGTTGGCTCCATATTTCTTACTCCCTAACCTTCCTGGGTAAACAGTGTGAAAGATAATTTAGGCTGGCAGCTCTCTATTACTCCACCCAATATATTTCTCCAGCACCCGTGCCCTGTCCTCATTCATACTCTAGATGAAAGTTTTAGTGATTAGGCTTGCCTCCATGATTTGAATTTAGAAAGGAGTTGATAAGCTTCAGAAAGTAGGATATCTACCTGCACAGAGAAGTCTGCAATGCTAGGGCTCCCCAAGGATGCTTAATAGCTACAAGTAGCCCTAGTTAGTGAGAGGAAACAGAAAAAAAAAAAAGAAAGATATCATGACAGACACCTGGTGAGTTTTCTGATTCCTATTTCAAAAGGTAACTTGCAGGCAAAAAACTGTAACGGAGTAGTCATCCTCCAATGTCCTCATGTACCATGCACTGTGAAGAACACATTTTGATGATTTCCTTCCATGTATAAACAAATTCTACCTTCTGTTCCTGTTTATGGTTAAAATAACAAGGTACAAGCCAGAAAACTTGTCCATTAGTTCCGTTATTGCTATAACAATACTGTCTTATGTACTATGAAATTATTTCTACAGGAGTCAAACTACCATTACAGAAAAACGGTATATATAGCAACCACAAGCAATTATCACAAAAGCAGGAGGAAGGTTGAAGGTTTTTTGCGCTTTCTGAGTGTGGCATCAGCCAGCTTTGTGGAAGCAAGTGTCTGAAGTGCTTACATATCACAGGCCATTAACTTCTATCTCAAGTAAGGCAATTCTAGTCTGAGTTGCCCTGTCTCCGAGGGCAACTTCTTCTTCACTGAAGATTATATCTTTATTTCCTGGACTGCATGTCATGTTATTTTGTTTGTCTTCACGTAGCATTTAGAGACCTGTGACCAAATCATCATCTTAGCCTAGGCTAGTGTTTTTATTAGCTAATTAGGCACACTTAAAAAAAAAAATCAGGCACACTTAATGATCCCAAACTTGTCCTACTTCCTATGATGGAGGAGCAGCAGAGGGCCCACAGCATCCGAACTGACCCGTGTCTCATGAGAAGTCTGGTGAAGAACATGAAACAGCTCGTAAGTGAGAATTACTGTGTCATGCTCCAGATTGCTGCTCTTTAGCTTGCCATTTTTTATGCATCCCAGGAAAAAAACCATGATAACACACAAGGTAAAGTATTCCTCTTGGGAAAAAACTCATAAACAATTAGAATTTCTGTCATGGTTGAGGCCCAGCTGGCAACTAAGCAGCATGCAGCCACTTGCTCACTCCTCTCCCCCCATGTGGCATGGGGAGGAGAAAATATAACAAAAGGCTTGTGGGTCGAGACAAGGACAGGAAGGGATCACTCAGCAGTTATGGTCATGGGTAAAAGACAGACTCAACTTGAGGAGAAAATAATCAATTTAATTTGTTACCAATAAAATCAGAGTAGCATAATAATAACACAACCAAGTCTAAAAAAACTACCTTCCTCCCTACTCCTCCCTTCTTACTGGGCACAACTTTGCTCCCAGTTTCTCTACCTTTCTTCTACCCCTACAGCAGCGAAGGGGGACAGAGAATGGGGATTGTGGTCCATTTGTCACACATTTCTGTCACTCTTTCCTCCTCCAGGGGAAAACTCATCACACTCTTCCCCTGCTCCAGCATGGGGTTCCTTCCATGGGAGAGAGTCCTACATTAACTTCTCCAACATGAGTCATTCCCACGGGCTGCAGTTCAGCAGCATGAACTGCTTCAACGTTCCCTTCCACTGGGAGTGGTCCTTGGAACAGACTGCTCCGGATAAGGATCCCCTCTGAGTCGTGGCCACTGTCACTGATTGGCTCAGCCTTGGCCAGAGGCAGGTGGACTTGGAACAAGGGAAGATTCTACAAGCTTCTTACAGGAGCCACCTCTTTAACCCCTCCCCCAGCTACTAAACCCCTGCCACAGAAACGAAATAAATCTGAAAAATAGAGAGGAAATCATTGGCAGCTTTTCAGAAGTTGCATTTTTAAATGTTTTTGGTAGTACTCTTGAAGTTTTCTCCAAGCAATCTCTCTTTTTTGTAGGCCTTCCAGTCTGGAATTCATTAATGTCCCACAATAAAGTCAGAGACGATCCATCAAGAAAAAAAAGTAAAACCAAACCGAAAAAACAACTCCCTCAAAACTAAGCAAAAAACCCCAACCAACAAACAAAACCCTCAACAATTACTGAGGTTTTTACTGAATTTACTGAAGTAAATTTGAATCTTTAACTCCTGCCAAAAGCATCCTCTAATTTCAGGTTAAATTCCATGTATACAACTATTAATAGATTCTATTAGTGAGCACTAAATAGCTTAACAAAACATCATCTACCCACACATTGACAAGTATTTTTACCTGATTGATTTAATTATCATGCTTTATTAAAATTGAGCAAGTAATTAAAATATACATCAAAGGTGAATTTTTATGTCCTTCATGCTCTATTCACATTTTGTTGGGAGCAAAAGTCATGGCTAAATTTACATATTGCCTCTATTTCTACTATTTTTTCCCTTTTTCCCCTTCACTGTTTTTTTAATATATTATAGTTCTATACCTAAATGTATCATCCAGGAAACAAGCTTTTGCTGACCTTATTTTGCTATAAATGCTTTGTTTTATGAAGGTGTTTTCATTCAGCTTGAATGCTTTGATTTGGTTTCTTTCAGTAAATGATTTCAGAATTATGACTTAGAAAAAAAAAAAAAAAGACAAAAGAAAATCTGGATGGTTAATTTAACTTCCTGACAGGAAAGAAAGCAGAAAGTTTAAAAACTTAAAATTCTACTCACAGGAAGGGAATTTTTTCTTTTTGCTTATAGAATAACAGATTTTTAGAAAAAAAATTTAGTATGTACTTGATATTTCTATTTCTTGCCTAGGGAAAGCCTAATGTCTGTTCATTGGCTTTCCTTCCAGAAAACAACTTTCTTTCCACAAAAACATGTGTAATACCAAGCATTCACTTGAAACCCCCTGAACAGGAAGCACATTACTGAAGTTAAAAAATGTATTAATTTGTTCCCATAACTGGGCCATCTGTCACAAAAAGATGAAAAGCTATGGAAAAGGAGGCATTCATTTGTGAACTGGGAAATACTTTTTAGTCTTTCTAGTGGTTGAAATCCTTATTATTTCCAAAGACAAGAATTTTCTCCTCAGGTGCCTTCCACTCAGAAGGAGACATACAATGAAGGCAGATGCTATTAGAGAAATAGTACAGCGTGTTCTCTTATTGTATTGTTTTTTGAAACAAAAAAACACTTTCTGATTCATAGAATCATTGCATCATTTAGGTTAAAAATGACCTTTCAGATCATTGAGTTCAGCTGTAACTGGTCACAGGCAGCTAATTCCCCCAGAAACTAGTGACACTCAGGTTTTTAAATACTAATTAAATGTATGGGCTATAAATCTATCATGCTAAATATGAAAAATACAGAAGACAAATATTTTAGCATTTGTGGACTATATTTAAAAGGCAAAAGAGGATCCAGATGTAACTTTGTCTTCTGGCTGTTGGGTTTTAGACATGATATTTATGTATAACATATAGATATTATATATCACTATATTAAATTTGGTTTTGTTGCAAACATATTAGGGTTTGCTTTATCCAGATCTGGGGATATCAGTGGGATAAAGGATTCGCTGTTCTTCTAGAGAAGATCTGCTGAGGTGGGAAAATAAGTCCTTAACCTGGAATATCTCATACAATTTTAGCAAAGAGAGAAGTGCTTCAAGAGCATTATTTTTAGGGAGATCAGAGTTATGACCAACATGTTCTTGTGCTGGAGGAAGTTTTAATTAATGCTCAGGGGTCAATAGGTAAAAACTTTACTGAAAAATATTATCTGAAGTTTTCAGTCATCTCTGAAATCAATGCTGATACCAAATGTTCCACTTCATTTTTTATCTTGGGCTGAAGCTGTCAAGTTCTCTGCCCAGGGTGAATTTACATATTCCTACTGTTTATACATCGTAAATATCATTGAGGATCTAACAATCAACTTGAGGGAAAAAGTCCAGGAGCATTGCAACTAATTGGACAAGAACCAGAATATTTCAAACAACAATTCGTGCAAACTTAGTCATGAAAGAGCTGAGTGGAAAGCTTACATACTTATGGCTCTTGCTCAGCAGAGTTTAACCCTGGTGCCACTTGCTGGATATCCTTGTATCTGGCCAGTATCAGCAGGTAACATTTCCCCAGCGACAATGTAACAGACTATGGCTAGTCCACAAGAAGGATTTGAATCTAGGATTTCAAGTGCTAAGGGCACTAACCTCCACAACTTGAGTAAAAGAAATATGCTTCCTGGCTGGTAAGAGTCCTTCAGAGTTGTCCAGGTACCAGATGGAACCTGGTGCATCTACGGTAATTTTTATTGGTTTTGCAAGACTCAAGTATCAAGTATTTGTGTCCAGTTCTGGGCTCCCCAGTTCAAGAGAGACAGAGAACTACAGGAGAGAGTCCAACAGAGGACTACAAAGATGATTAGGGGACTGGAACATCTCTCTTACAAGGAAAGGCTGTTTAGCCTGGAGAAGAGACTACGAAGAGGGGATCTTATCAATGTTTATAAATATCTAAAGGGTGGGTGTCAAGAGGATGGGGCCAGTCTCTTTTCAGTGGTGCCCAGTGATAGGACAAGGGGTAACAGGTACAAACTAGAACACAGGAAATTCTACCTAAACATAAGCAAAAACTTTACTGTGAGGATGACAGAGCCTTGGAACAGGCTGCCCAGAGAAGTTGTGGAGTCTTCTTCTCTGGGGACTTTCAAAACTTTCCTGGATGTGTTCGTGTGCAACCTGCTCTAGATGAACCTGCTTTGCAAGTTTGTTGGATGAGAAGATCACCAGAGGTCCCTTCCAACCCCTACCATTCTGTGATTCTGTGATTCTATGATTCTATGACCATGCATTAGTACTTCTGCTGTTTATGTAGATCAGCCATATAGGACTGGTGGAATTTCGTAAGTTGGACAGTCAAAAAAAAAGCTTATACTTCAGAGTCAACAATGACAAGCATCTTGATAACAAGACTGAAGTGATAGATTTCATATTTGTCATAGTAAATGCCCCAGTCTTCAGCCACTAGAAACTTATTTATAAGCAGCACATCTTCTGCATTGGGAAATCTCTGGGAAAGTGCTTCTTGATAGTCATTTTCCAGCCAAAATTTCTGTACTGAGATGCTCTCTATAGCTGCGTGTCACTCCTAAAATATTAGAGTTTGAAAGCTGGAAGTTGGTCCTGGAACAAGGTAAAAATGTGACTCTCTGTTTATAGGGTAAACAAATGTCCCTCTATAAACAGTAGTTTGGGAGAACCAAATCAGGATTAAGTAGCTTCATTATACTTTGCAAGATATTCCAAGCAGACCAAGGAGCTGGCTGGGAGAGAAGATGGGAACTTGGCAAGAACTGCACAAGCTTTCTGGAGCCAGGAATATTTATCATGATCACATAATTGAAGGTCTAAAAAGTATCCACATGCAACTGGAAAATTATATTACAAATCAATCCCTAAAAAAAGTAGCGTCCAGGAATTTTGAGAATTACAGATTTATTACTGTCCCAGGTTTTATTATTGTTAGTTGTAACAAATAAAATCTTCAATTGTAAGAAAAGAAAAATTATTGGAGTTTTACATTTTTTTTGTGTTCATCTCAGGTACCATACCAATTTTCTAAAAGGGTGTAAAAAATTTCTAGGGGAAGAGGTCTCATATTACGTATCCAACAACTGAAGCATGCATAAGAAGCAGCCATAGGTAAAGAACTTCTCCTACTACTGTGGTGGCCACAGCTCTGTGTGTTGGTTTGCACATGTTTATGTGTCATTAATCACATTGTTTTGATGGGTTTGGGTACAATACTACACCAGGTTCTAAAAATATTCAAGTACTTGAGTGTTTTGCTGAATGACGTGATAGAAGCAGGAAATGTAGGCTAGAAATGTTATGTGTACTATTTAAGGAAGTGGCAAAAATGCCAAACGAGTTAACTATCATCCTTACTCCTATATGTATAACATTGTTGGGAGTAAAAGACTTGACACCTTGGGATTTACTACAACCAGAAGCCAGTCCTGAATGCTGCAATGGAACTTGAGATTTCTATCAGCTTACAGATGATCCCGTGTCCATCTCCAATTGATCAATAACAAATACACCTTAAGCCTACTAATTGTCCAGGGTTGTCTTACACAACCTGTGTCTCAGAATAATTGAAAGTATTTCAAAATTATTTTTTAAAAGTAGTATTTTACTTAAGTCCAGAATATCTGATGTTATAACATAATGATTATACCGTCATTCAAGTAATTAAACTCCTGCTTCCCTTCTAGTGATTCTTAACTACCCTCCCTCTCCCCAAATTACCATGGAATTCCCACTTGAAGTCAGATAGAGATAACGTTTTATAGGATAGTATGAAAATACTTAATTTGGTTTTATTACACAACATATTTTTAAATCCTGAAAACATAAAGTTCCACACAAAATTTTATTTCCTTTACTTCTGTTCATTTTAAGACAGGTATCTGTCTTTATCTGTTCTGTGTATACTTCCACAAATAGATAAATTAGCTACGCTTCTCCACAGAATGAACTAGAGGGTTTGTCTTTGCAGGTGCAGTTGTTCAAGAAAAGGAAGACATAGTTTTGCAAGCAGAGGGGTTTTTTGATTCTTTTTAAATTAATTTTTCATATTCTTAAAATGACATTGTGCTATTGAGACTCCTAGTTTCCAGTGCCATACCTCAGTGACATCCTAGGAACTGATGGGCAGAGACAGCCTGTCAGTCATCCTGCCTGCTGCTGTCATAACTTAAACAGATGCTTTACAGAAGGGCCCACTTCAACAGAAAAAATCTCTGCACCCAGGACAACAGAAGTGCATTTGCAAGCCTAGTTCTCAGAATGTAACTCATACATCATCAATATCTTATTTGCAATAAATAACATCTCTGTAAAATCCACTGTGATCTAACTACGCTTTCTAGACATTACAACAGGATTATCAAGGAGGTGCTAAACATTTCAATGCTGTGAGCCCTGAGCCTTGCTCTGCTGGTAAACCCCAGCAAAGGAAAGGATGTAGGTTCACCAAGCTTTGTGAAACACTGTATCATATCACAATGGTTTTTGATTCTGCCTTAAATTAGAGGACAATAATTATTTCTGTAGTAATTGTTGTTAGAAACAATGCACTCAGTAGATCAGTTGTGTAGAAAAGTGGGTGAGGTTTTGAATCCATAAAGGCACATTTTATGGAATCTAAATTTTTATTACAAACAAATGAATACTGCCGTATCATTTAGATGTACAAACACAAATTTTCCTTGTGTAATTAAAAATCAACTTTCTAATTATAAGAGTAAAAAATCTGGCATATGAGCTTTTGCCAAATACATTAACAACACAGCAGTGACCATGGTACATACTGACAGGCAGAATCTGATTATTGGAATCATCAGTTTTACCCAAAGCCTGCTTCCCTGAAGCTTCAGTTCAGGAACTGAAGCATCATTTCCCAAGTACTATAATTTTGTGGTGTAATAAGCATTCAAATTGTAAATATGATTTCTGGAAAAAGCTTTTTTAAGTGTTGCTTAAAACATTCACTTTTTTCACAGTTAATGCCTTTTTAAAAAAAAAAAAAATCACAGTTAAAACAGAGGTCATCAAATTCAGCTCCTGTATCGTTATATCACTGCACTTCCTCCATGACTTCTTTACCATCAGGGGTAAAGAAGCAAAAAAATAGAAGTATAAAGTGAGAATATTAAGGCCTACCACTTACTTATTTCTGCTGTTATTCAAGATCTACAAAATTTTCAAGTTTATAAGAGTTATTGTCTGTAGTAATTTAAAATAAATTCTACTAGTCCCTATAACCTGGACCATCAGTCAAACTGTGTCTTAATAGTGACTTAATAGTGACTTAATAGTGACTTAATAGTGACTGGCAGTATTAATCACCACTCAGTAAATTATGACTGCTTAAATGACTTATACTTCCTGGCTGCTTAGCTTTTGAATATGCTTGGTTAATTTACTTCTGACCCTTCAGGTACTCCAAATCAGGATATGTCCACTGGTATTTGTTTTCAAATTTCTCAAAATAATGGAGCATTAATTCTAGGTAAGGTTCTGGATCATACTGTAATAAAAATGCTAAATGAGAAATTACTGTAAAACTTGAGTAGTTTTAAGAACTTAACATTGTCTAGCCAGTTGCTTGAATAGAAGCTGCTTGGATCTAGCTGAAGAGTTGATTTTCACTTCCATGTTTCCATTGGTTTTCCTCCACATCTGTTCAAGGACTTATGGAGAGAGAAAGTCTATCAGAAATCAATGTTTCAGTCAGTGCATCAAAGCTAGTTGCCTGTAGCTAGGAATTAGAGATGTCACTAAGACACAGAAATTGAGCTGCTTTTGACAGCCAGGATCACATCTCCCACACATCCTTTGCGTAGCTTAAGCCTGACCAGTGTGTAAAGCTTTGAGCCACATGACCCACCTACTTACAACCTCATCAAGTGGTTCATCCTCTGTATGACAAGAGCCAAGTGGAGGGCAGTGGTCATGAGGAGGAGGCGTGAGGAGAGTTTCACTGCCTTTCTCTCCTGTGACGCAGACTCACCCTTCCTATCATCCTGTGAACATAACAACTGCCCCCCTACTTCTTTCAGCACCCTATTCTGTGGTCATGTTTGGAAGGTGATGGCAGCTTTTCCACCAAACAGACATCCTTTCAAGACTAAAAAATGGCAGATCAGTTCATCAGTGTCAAAGATTTCTGAAATATCAATTCATATATATACTTCGTGCAGTGTTCACATAGTAAATGCAACATCTTCAATCACTCTCTGCTTTGACAAGATAGAACGCATCTGACCTTGTGGTGGAGAAGTGCCACAACTCCTTTTCTTCCTTAAAGTTCACAGGCGAAAAAGCTAAAGTGATATAGGTAATGTTTGATGCCTCAAATACCTGGAATACACTACACAAAAACTTGCACTGGAGTGGTCCTGGCTACACAGAAGCACGTTCATCCCAGATTCTGCTAAAACTAATAGAAGCTCCCAGTGGCAGGCAGAATGTGAAAGAGATGTGACCAGAAGTCTTACCAGCTTAGGAAAAAAAATATTGTGATGTCTACACAAAGTAAATTATATGTGGAGCTGCTAAACACAAACACTGTGGACATTCAAGGAGAATGCATGTGTACTTCATGCTAATAAGCAAGATGAATTATGCTGATTGACTGCCCTCAGGTACCTCCATTTACCACAGGAAGCTATGGAGGTCCTGCCACTACTGAAATGTTACTGAAAATCAAGTTTTGTCTTTGTAGTCTCAGAGACATTCAAGGCCACTTTGTGACTCCAAGCTCTTTTATAGTTACAGCTATCCAGCCCATAAACTCAGAGATACATGAAAACTGCAAAAACAGACAAGGTGAGAGGAGAGGAGAGGAAAGGAGAGGAGAGGAGAGAAAATGAAACATCTTTAGGTCATATTAAATAATGTGACAGGAAAATAAATACAGAAATTTCACTTTTTTTAGTGATTAGTGATTTAGTAGATTACTGTCCATTTGCTGATTTTGCTCAAACCTAATTTCTCAGCTCAGTCACCATGATATTATGCTATTAGACTCCCAGAGGAAGACAATATTTTTTATATTTAGCAACTTCTCTGGCTGTGCACACATAAGTAGTTGCAGTTCCTTGTAAATCTGTTATTTTTATTTCTGTTTTGAAGTAATTATAGGTTATTAGTTGTACATTCAGTTTTATTGTTTCCACTGCAGATGTTAGTTTTTTCTGAAACATCCCCACAGAAAAAAAAAATAAAGGAAAACCCCAAGGCAGTAAAGGTTGAACAGTGGGAAAATGTGTTTGTAGGAGACTTTGTGTAAGAAAAAGCAGACCTGATCCAGAGCTGACTAATCACTATCCAAACCCTTTTGCAGCCCTTTATCAGTGTTTTACGCCTGCACCAAGCAGTGGATGTGTGATAGCTGATTATAAAAAAATCTTATTTTTCCAGATTAGCTGTAAAATAGTTTTAATGTATTCCCACTGATTGCTCATACAGCCAGTTTTTATTATTGCCACAGCAGAAATAGCTAGTTTATCTGTGAGCACAGACATAGTCAATTGCAGAGATGGCAAACCAGAAAATAATTGCTAACCAATGTGTTTTCTTTTTTTTTCCTCTTTCAGAGAATTCCTTCTGAGTTTATAGATGTGACCATGAGTTGCTGTTAGGACTACATTACAAAAATCCAGTATTACATCTCCTACACAATCACAGTTACTCCCCAGTTACTGGGCAGTTTATAGGTTGTTTTGTTTGGGATTTTTTTTTTAAGAACTAAGTTATTCCAAACCTACCTATTACTTTTACTTGCTTGAAAACCTGACCTTACTGCTCTAGCAGACAATGCAGCGATACGTGCCAGTGTCAGAAATGTGCATCTTATCTTTTCTTGTCGGCTCTGCAGCTTTCTTTTCTATTACCAGCTAGAATAGGGACAAAGGTTGCAATACAATTAAGACTCCTCCTAATCAGTTTGTTCATCCAAGCTATCTGCTAACTTCACATACAGACAAGATAAAGAGGCAATTACCATGGAGAACATTTGCTAAATAAAGCTATAATTAATAATAAATGAAACTGAGTTTCTAACTTCTTAAATACAGTAGTTATTAATTATGATGTGGCCTCAAGCTGTTTGTGTAGAGTATATAATTTACAATTCTGCATGATCTCGGCTGTATTCCCTGAAGCCTCCAGAGCTATCTTTTTCATAACTTTAAACTCCAGTATGTTGGTTGTGAAAGTTTCCTGCTGGCTTCTGCCTCAACTCTTTCCATTGTAATGCCAAGAAATGCAATTGGAAGAAATCACAACTTTTAAACACGAGCATATAGCAAATGCAACTGAATTAGATCTGGCTGGTAGACCTGTTTTTGTCACCTGTCATACACAATCAGCATACAGCTGTACAGTAAGCAATTTGGAGATATCCAGCACTGTGCTATAAATGATTCACTTAAAAAATTATTAACAGGTTTGTTTTCATCACCAGGCAGCTTTACCAGCTAGTTTCAAAAGTACTATGTAATTTAAACTCTTATTACACACAGCATCACTTCTTTGGAAAATTAGATATTTTATATAATGTAAACCTAGATATCTTTCCTAACAGAGGTCACAGAGTCATCATAGATCCACAGACCATACAATGCCTTCAATATTTATGTGCTCACCCTGAGGGGGGAACCATGCAAGACCAGGCTGCTGGTAATACTATTCACACTACATTTTTACAACTGTACAGTCCGCAGCTCCAAGATTATCACTTGCTTCCACTCCTTCATTTCTCACCGTACTTCTTTCAAATGGTTCCAAGAAGTTATAAACCTTCTCCTGGAGGCTTACCAAATTTAGAAGCCAGACTACCGACAGGGTTGTGTGTTTTCAGTGAAAAAGAGCAGACATTTTCAGAACAGACCTATTCATATTTGCTTGGTGACACAAGGCAACGTAAGGACTCTGTTGTAGAAGGGAAAACCACAGCATCCACAGAGGCCAACTTGACTGGCATTACTCACCTGTTTCTGCCAACATACCTGAGATCTCTCTCCATTTCTTCCACTTCCCTGGACTACAGAGCTCCTGCTGCAGTTCCCAGAACCTCAAGTCCTTTTTCAAACAGAATTTACCCTGGTTTCACATCTTCTGGCTGTCTTGTCAGCCAGTCCCTGAGAGGAAACACCCAGAGGGTGATCTAGTCTACCTCCAACTAACTCTGTGTCTCTGTCCTTAGCAACTCAGTCATGTTAACCAGACTTGCCTATCTGTTCCACACCCATGTCTCATTTCTGTGCCCCATTGAAGACATTGAATCTCAGTATTAGCTTGGCCCAGTTAAAAAGAAATGGTCAGTGAAAAAAATGAATTCCTGAAAATTATTTAGGAAGACTCACATTCTCCACAAATGCCTAATTAAGTTATTTTAAAAGGCATTGTCTCCATGAAATGCAGCATCCATGTGTTCTCTGGTACCCCATAATCTTCCCTATGTAATTTTATTTTAACATTCTTAGTTTCTGAAGATGAGTCAAGCTAGTAATAAGAATGATAACTGCCATAAACCATATAATGACTTCTCTATGTGTAAGACTCCTGCTGTTGACCTTGCCAATTGTATATCGGAATTGAAGGCAACATTCAGCTCTAAGTAAATACATGTAAGTTAAAATTCTAGTCCTTGGAAATGGATGCATTTAAATAAAAGTTGTAACAGGATCTTTGGCCTCTGTGGCACACCACAAATGGCAGACTTGAAATCATCTGAGTGTAATGACGCCAACAGTGGCCAGGTGTTTGTTGCAAGCATGGTCTGAGCCTGTAACTGGATGGTGATAACTGTCAGGTGGTATACTGTGGCTTATTTTGTGGGATCTTTGTGGTTTTAAACTATGTGTTGTTTAGGAACTTTCCCGAGTATTAAAAAGTAAAAAAATAAATAAAATAAGACAAAATAAAAAAACCCTAACCCACAATATTTTTGCATATTTTTAATAATTTTGAATTTCTTTCCAAAAATTAAATCTAAATACCACGCAAAGGAGACTGGTGAAGGGATTGCAAATCCCAAAATTGCCAAGAAATGATTGCTAAATTTCTAATAATGGCCTCCTACCACATCTGGAAATCTCTTGTTGGCAAAGCAACAAGACTCATCCTCCCACCACAGAAGTCTGGAGTGTAAAAGACTAATCCTGGGGTTTCTGCTGCCCATGAATGCCTGGTCCTTTGCCACCACCTTCTGCCTTGTGAGAGTTAGAGCCAGTACCAAGATGGCTGGTTTAAGACGACATCCTACATTTCTGGGAAGTCATTACTTACACCAGGGAACATCATTAGATGCGAGTGGCAATGGCAACAGAAATGGGAGATTTATATTTTCACATGCAATTACCTGCTTGAAGGTCCTCAGTGAGACAGCCACTGGACTTGGAAGTCAGCTGTAGAAAGTGGCTGCTGAGAGTTTGCTGTTGATACTCAGGTTAGTCAAAGATAGTGCACACTAACACCCAGAGTTAGAGACACTTTTTCCTTGGAAATAGAGGAAAAAAGTGGCTTGGCCATTAAGTGTGTAGAATGCAATCAAACCATACAGGAGCTGCCACTCCAAATTTGGTCCATACTCCTTCTTGATGAACAGGCTGAATATCCAGTACACTGCAGCTTTACTATCCAGTGCATGGAGTTACTGCTTTTCCTTTTTCTGCAGAACACTGAACAGCAGTCCTGTCCAAAAAAGCTATTTCTACCTTTGTGTGCACGTGTAAGAAAAACCCTAAAGGCACAGCCTGTGCCTGTGTATCTAACCTCTCATTTGTTTCTTTGGTGTAGCCTTTAGGTCAGAAACTTTGATCTTCTGGTTGAAGAGGATGTGAAACTAATCCTGTCTGTAGCCAACTGTGTTTATGAGTAAGCATATTTTTTTTTCTGTAGATATGTGTAAAAATAATACTTTTTTGGTCTTCTAAAAGCAGCTTAGAAATAGAAGGCCATACTTAACCTCTTGAAATCTCTCTTAGCTCTAAACTTAAAGACCCCTGCAAATATTAGTTGTTAAGTAAGAAATGTCTATTATGCATGAAAACCTTTCTGGTCATATGATTCTCTTACATATTGTTCAAGGAGCTAGTAGTCTTTATACAGCCACCCCAATGTTCTCAGGGGACACAAGTGCTTAGCAATTTGTTATATCAGCTGGATCATACTTATCATCTGTATGTTTCTGAAAATACTTCTGTGATAGAACTGTTTTTATAATTTTACCTCCCCCAAATTTCTGTTTATTAGTTCTATTTGCACCTTTAAGTCTTCGTCCCCTTAACTAGAAATGTTAACAGCATGGCAGGAAAAAAATCTTTATCTTCTGCAGGCCAAAACCAATTTCTGTGTCTTTCTGTATCTAAAATTGCAAAAAGAAACCCAAAGAGAAACCTCTACGATACACTTTTTTTTCCCTCACAAACAGTATTTTAGAAGACTTAATTTCCCATGTTTTATTCTCTATGAAAAAAAAATAATATTTCTAGAGTTTATCCAAAATTAGCTTTCAATATGTTTGAAATATTTGTAAGAGGTAAACCCTGGTCTCACTAAAATCAATGGAAGTTGACTATGTGACAGCAAAAGTGGTAGCATTTTACTCAGAGATCTTAGCCACCACTGGATTAATGTTATCTGATTATCAGATCCCAATATCAGGCATGAGGTACAGATACAAAATGTCCTTTATGTTATTTAACACAAATTAATTATTTTTTTTTACCTTTTGTCATTTTTTTAATGTTGAAAGATTTGTTAATATTTTCCCATATAATAAAAAGAAAACAGTAAAAAACAAACAAAACCAAAAAACATTTTCAAATAATCTGTGCTGTTAACAAATATCTTTTATAATGAAGTAAAAACTGGAAGCATGAGAATTTGAGGCAGTTAAAATATTACTCTGGAATGACCCAAAAGAATGATGAGCATTCACTAATTTAGAATGGAAGTTTTCTTACTCTGAAACTTTTTTGTTAAGTTCCAAGCTTGAAATTTATAGTTTCTGACACTGATCCACAGGATCTCACCTTCTCTCAAGGTATATTTTGGGGATGAATGGGCAGTCACATTCTTTTATGTCATCTTGCACCTCATAAAAACAAAATGTCTGTGCTAATGTCGCTTTGTTGTATTTCCAGGACATGTTGTCTCAGCAGGAGGCTAACTGTGAGATATAATATCAAAAAAACTTGGTTATTCAATTTTTTAAAAATAGTTTATCATTCACATCAGTAATGCAGATACGTATTTCTCTGTCACAGGCAACGGCAGCAGTCCCAGAAGCTCTGAACAGCACAGTCTGAGAAAGGGCAAGCAGTTCAGTCCTGAACAGACTTCTTTTCTTCCATCAGTAAATCAAATGTTTATCCTCATGAATTACAAGCCACAAAATTTGCTAGGCCAACAGTCAGTTCTCACATGAGTCTAAAGATCTTGTTCCACATGAAAAATTGTAAAGAGAAGAAGTGGGAAAAAAAAATAAAAGAAAAAGGGTTTGCTTATCACTTGATAAGTGGTTCAGGGAGCAGGATGGTTATGCCCATAACCCATTGTGTATTGAGCCTACTTTCTGTTGGTAACATGACAATATGCTTGTGCTTAATAATACAAGAAATTAGCAAAGCTTCAATGTTGGCAAACCTTTTAAAAACAACAGTTTTGGTGCTCCGTTTTATTTTTTTAAAGACCAGTATGAAAGTCAAACCTCTTTGCCTGCAAACAATCTCTGAAGAGTCAGAGGATTTGTTGTTGTGTAACTTTCTGTATTGATCACCAGATAGAGGTGATCCTCCTTAGTAGAGGATATTAAAAACCATTAGTATGCCAGAACTATAAGAAAGTGCATATTTGTAGTTATTCTTCTAAATTTAATAAATTAACAGTAAATTCCATGAAGTGCACTGGCCTTGCTCCAAGCAATGATAAAATACCATACTGGGATATCATCCCTGTGGGATTCTGAAATACAAGAATTTTTCACCTTGATTAGGTTACTGTCATCTCACAGAGAAAGTAACCAAACAATCAATTCAGGTGTAGTTTCTCAAGGTACCAACATCATGTTTCATTTCTAATTCCCAGTGGACCCCTCTTGTCTATAAGTGCTTACAGAAAGATTTCTAATAAATATATTAGAATAAATATTTTCACAGATACAGGATCACAGAATCACAGAATGGCTGAGGTTAGAAGGGACCTCTGGAAGCCAGCTCATTCGAACACCTGCTCGAGCACTGTCATCTAGAACAGGTTGCCCAGGACCACATCCAGACAACTCTTGATTATCTTAAAGGAGGAAGACGCCATCACCTCTCTGGGCAACCTGTGCCAGCATTTGGTAACCCTCAAAGTAAAAAAGTGCTTCCCAATGTTCAGACAGAACCTCTTGTGTTTCAGTTTGTGTCCATTGCCTCTTGTCCTGTCACTGGGCACTGTGGAAAAGAGCCTGGCTCTGTCTTCTTCACACCTTCCCTTCAGATATTTGTATACACTGATATGATCCCCACTAAGAATTCTCTTCTCCAGGCTGAGCAGTCTCAGCTCTCCTAACCTTTCCTCATAGGACAGATGCCCCTGTCTCTTACACATTTTAGTGACCCTTTGGTGGACTCTCTCCCGTAGCTCCATATTGCTCTTGTAGGTTTGTCAGAATGTAGCTTTTATTAGTAGATATGATCATTACTAAACTACAGATAAATCAAATTTGCTGCATTGTGCTGTCACACATAATTGAGTAACATCGCAATTGCGATAAGGATCAAAGTGCTATAGTCAACAAATTCACAAGACAGTCTTACAGAAAATAAATGTGATTTTGGCAATAAAATTTTATTTTCTCTACAGTTAGCTAGAACCCAAAACTTCTTGACTGAAGTGCTTTGGCTAGTAAACAATTACATGACACAGCAACGCATATGGCCTTACTTTGATAACTTCTATGCCCAGCCTAGAAAACAAAGAATGGACTTGTTGCATATATATGCATTTATATGAAGTGAACAAGACAAAAATTATCACAGCACGAATACACTCTGGCCTCATCTTCTGTTCCAAACACACAATAAAGACAACTGCAGCTATGAATACAGGTGTTTAAAGCAATGTTGTAGACTTGTAGAAGGCTACCTTACAACAAGGTGCTCAGCATTAGAGAATTAATAATGTGTCTTATTAGTATGATGCAAGGTGCAATAGCTATAAATCATTGATAAGTAGGTAAAAAATTGTCTGACAGATCTGGAGAATCAGAACTATCTGGGGATGGTGTTGGTACCGAACAAATGGGAAGGAAATGGACTTCGGGACTACTCTATGAGAGTTAAAACTGAAGACGTTTATTAACAGAAATGGCTGCGTTTTATACACTCCAAGCCCCTAGGGGTTGACCCCTAGTGCTGTCTATCAGAAGGCTGCTAAAAGCAATTCATACAAAGCAGTGTCATTTTGCTTCTTTGAAGATGCTAATTGGTCAGTGATCAAGGTGTCTGACTTCCCACTGATGTGCCCATCTGTTGCTAGGTTTCCGCGGTGGAAAGTGTTTGTTAAGTCTCTTATCGCTCTTCACTCTCTGGGACTGCTCAATCTGAGAGTTTCCCAGCCGCTGCTCTAGGAGAACATCATAACATCATCTGTTACTCAAGGCTGCTTTAGGAAAACATCATCTGCTGCTCAAAGGTAGCTTCTAAGTCCTCAGGCCAGCTGTGGACTCCCACACCATCCTTTTTCTTTTAAAATTTATACTCTTTACAGTATGGGATTCTGTCTTACTATGCATTAATATGGCTCCCAGTGCTATAGTTTCTCACATGTAACAGCAATATGCAAGTAGGAGTAAATCCTGATGCTATTGCAACCAAATTCCCAGTGGCATGAAGAGGTCATTGTCTTTGCTCCTCCAGATTTTTAGCGTCTATAAACACCTCTCTTGTACCTACATCTCAGCATGGAGGTGGCAAGTGGTTTCTGTTTTTCTTGCAAGACACAATGTATTTTCTAATCCAGTACTTGCTCTCCTGGAATTACTGAAATGGGGAAAAGTTTACAAACCTCAAGTGGAACATGTTTAGTATGAAAAAAAAAAAAAAAAGCAGCAATTGCTCTTAAGAGAATCATGGAAAAATTCAGATAGAGAGTACTGATTTGACAAGTCAGATCTGTGTGCGAATTTGCTGTCTAACACCATCCTAGCAATATCACTGCTCCTGTCACTGATAATATAATGAAAGACAGGATCTGGAAAGGTAAGGTGCACATTTCTTAGCTCTTGAGGCTTAGGTAGTTTGTTGGCAGCTGTGAGATCCTGTTAAACTCTGAGATGCAAAATACAGTTGTTTTCAAAATTCATTGCCAGTGGTGGTGACAGATGTTTTTTGGAACAACACCCAGTGAGCTGTGAAACTCATGTAGTCAAGTACTTGTCCACTTGCCCCTACTTCATGTGTTATGGGAATATGTTTACACTCAAGCTGTCTCAATTTTTTTTTTTTCAGCTGGATGAAGTGTTTTACAGATGTAGCATTGCACACATTGCAGAAGGTGGTACGTTGAAGTTTGTGCCCACACAGAGGGCAGCTCTTCCTTGTTTTGTCTAGGGGATTCTTCTCCAAGGTTAAATATTTGCGAAGCACAGTAGATGTAGGTATTAAATTTATTTTGTCAGACACTAGTGAGATAAACATTATGGAGCTGACATCCCTGGCCTTGACCTTAAAACTGCTCAGAATGATCATTTTAGCCACACACAAGCTGAAGTTGAGGGTGTACTTACTTCACCACAGTTTGATGAGTTTTCCACTCACCTTGTTCATGGGACATCCACTTCTGGCTGAGGTCTGTGCGCTAAGATGGTCTGCTGTGGCAAGGTTCACACCTCTTATGCAGGCTAAGCAGCTGGTCTTAACCACAACTGGATTTTGTGTGAAGGCACACGTGGCTGCGGGTGGTGTCTGCAATGGTTCAGCACCCCAATACTCTGTCTTGCCTGTAGCTTTTTCCTTCATTGCTCGCAGAGAAGATGTTTTTCCTATCATGGTAATTCTTCCTATTTTTCTACTTCAACAATTATTATCGTAATTGTGTGTGTTTGTCTTATTCTTATTGTTTTAAGAGAAAATGGATTCTTTTTCCTCAGACTGAAGATTTAGATCCTGAGGCATCCTGTTACTGTAGACATATGTGCATTACATATTTACCTGAGCTTACTATCATTTGATTGCATCATGTTTCCTTTAAGGGACTGAAGAGATCCTTGCAACTTTTCTTCTCTGGATTTTCTCAGTCTATGTAGCTTCTTGCATTGTATTTAAAAAACATTAAATAACATTGTAGGGCATAGGCAAGTGAAGTTGTAGAACAGGGTACATCAGTACATGAAAACTTGTACTCTACTTCAGTATACTCTGAGTTATTATAGTGACTCTCAATAAGGGGCTTACTTTTTGGGTGTGTGTCTTGAATAAGGATTGAACTTGAGAACTATAGTACCACAGGGAGTATCCAAATTTAGGATAACAGAGGCTTCTCCTCTTGTAAATCTGGGATAACTCCTATTCCAAATCCCTTCTGAGCTGACAGAGATAAAAGATAGTCCAGGGAGCCTAGTGCAGCCTCAGAATTTTCTGTAGACTTTTAGATCTGGGAAATCATAGAATCTCATTTTACATTCTTCCTCTCTTCATCTGTAAAATGGGAATGAGATTTCACCACCTCAGAGGTGCGCCATAAGTTTGTCTTAAAGTTTGTGAGAAGTTCTAATACTAATAATAGAAAATTTGTAAATCCCTAAAATGGGCAGAGTCTGGGAGTATTAGGAAATACATATGTGTAGAGTTTAAAAAGGAAAACTTCTGTACCTTTTCATTGTAGAGATGACTAACAAAATATTTGTCTAGACAGGGGTTTATTTGGAATGGTTCAGCAAAAATTTAAATGGAGGGGTACTATGAAGTTGATGAATGGACTAAACTGCCCCATTCAGATAAATTGTTTTGTGTTAATGATACATAGTCCAGTTATTCTCCAGCTGTCTTTCCTCTCGCTCTTCCAGGAGACCACCTTGTTAATGTGAGAACCTCAAAGAGTCCACAAGGATGAAACCTCTGCAGGTGATGGCTCTCCTCAGAAGAGGTATTTGTTTTGATTCTTTGTATTTTGCAGCTCTCCTTTGCAGTATCTTGTGCTAGTCTCCTTTGCAGCAGCCTTTTGAGTTAATATTTAAAGAGCTCTTGGGAACTTTTTATATCAAAGTAAAAAACAAAACTGACAACCCAAGACAACTGTCAAAGCAAGATGTACTTGGGAGCTACCAAATGAGAGAGCTGAGCCCACCAGCCTCTCCCTGGGACTGGACTTGAGAGAAGGAGGAGGATGGTGCTGGTAGGTGTTTTTATGAAGTGAAACACAATGCTTGAGAAGGGATCCAACATATGGTGCCTTTCCTACACTCCAGAGATGATCCCTGTCTAATCCTGCACTAGCTTTCCCTCAAGCAGCATCCCCCACATATCTTTTAACAGAATTTATTTCCCCCACTGTCTCCCTTGCAACTAGATTTTAACTCAGAAACTAAACTTGCAGGTGGGTCGGTTCCTACTTTTTTGTGGGTTTTATCTTCCACACTGAAGCATTTATGATAGCGGGACAGAAATGCAAGTCTAAGATTTCCTAGGGTTTGAGACTATTTTGTGTGCCAATTTTCTGAATAACTGGACTGTGAAAACTATCTGATTTTAAAATGTAGTATCCAGGGACAAAGAATACCCTAATTCAGGCATGAACCATCCCTCTTGGGGTGTGCTGTGCTCTTATCTGCTCAGTACTTTGTGCCCAGTTGTGTGTGTGAATGGGTGCGGTGTCTGCTTTGTTACAGACTTGGATTTGGAAGTGATATGTTACCTCCTCTTGGAGCCTCAACAACTCCAGCGCCTTCCCTCTGCCACATGCTGGGGCAGGGAGGGATGGGAAAGTGTTGGGGGAGACCTCTCTGGTGAGGGTGACCAGTCCCTCTCTTGGCAGTGCTGATGGTGTTCTTGCCATGTCATTTTCTTGAGGATGATCTGTGGTGCTGTGCTGCAGGATGCAGGTAAGCAGGTTCATGTGTCCCTCTCATTGCTGAGGAATCACAGAATCATGTAGGTTAGAAAAGACCTCTAGGATCATCTGGTCCAACCTTTGTCAAACATCCCCCTAACCCCTAGACCATATCTCGAAGCACCACATCTACTCATTTTTTTGAACACCTCCAGGGATTGTGACTCCACCACCTCCCTGGGCAGCCTCTTCTAATGGCTAACCACTCCTTCAGCAAATAACTTCTTTCTGATATCCAATCTAAACCTTCTCTGGCGCAACTTGAGGCCATTGCCTCTCATTCTATCATTAGTTAACTGAGAGAAGAGACCAACACTAGCATCACTACTACCTCCTTTTAGGTAGTTGTAGAGAGCAATGTGGTCTCCCCTCAGCCTCCTCTTCTCCAGACTAAACAATCTCAGTT
>JAVSBS010007106.1:16754-47088 GCA_033124195.1 Coracias cyanogaster | reverse complement strand
CACCTGGTAATGTCTTCATAAAAGGCTATCAGGTTGGTCAAACATGACTTCCCCTTGGCAAAGCCATGCTGACTGCATCTAATAACCTTCTTAACTTTGATATGCCTAGAGACAATGCCAAGGATAAGTTGTTCCATCACCTTTCCAGGGACGGAAGTGAGGCTGACCGGTCTGTAGTTACCCGGATCATCCTTCCTGCCCTTCTTATGGACTGGAGTGACATTTGATTTCCTCCAGTCTTAGGGCACCTCACCTGTTCCCCACGACTTACCAAAGATGATGGAGATTGGCCTATCAATGACTTCCGCCAGCTCCCTCAGCACCCGCAGGTACATCTCATCAGGGCCCATGGATTTACGGATGTTCAAGTGTTCAAACTGGTCCCTAACCCAGTCCTCCTAGACCAGGGAAAACTCCTCCTTTACCTCAACCTCCTCTGAGGCCTCAGGGGACTGAGGCTCCTGAGGACAGCCTCCAACAATGTAGACAGAGGCAAAGGCGGGATTCAGTAACTCTGCTTTCTTACTGTCCTCTGTTTCCAGGGCACCCATCTCACTCACCAGAGGGCCTACATTGCCTCTAGTATCATTCCTACTGAAGAGCAGGTTAGCATGGATGAGCAACTCACCTCTGGTAACGTTTTAAGACATGCTGCTAATTACTAGAACTATGTTTTGACTAGTAGCAATACAGGAAATACAGGAATCTTTTGTGAAAACCTGACTCTCTAGCGGGAGAGACCACTATGTCATTTGTTTGCATTTGAAGACACTTTAAATGACAGTTTTGGTTCTGAGAAGATGGTGACAATACCGCAGAATTTCACAAGATGACTGTGATAAATGCAGCAGCAAAAGCAAAGACTGCTTAACAGACAATGAACCTCAGCACCTATTATTACTGCTCTTCCAAGATATAGGATTTCCTTATATCAATTTTCCTATTTCAAGGGGTTTTAGTCAGCATTCAAAAAAATTACATTTAGAATGCAACAGATCAAAACCTACAGACACTGCCTAGGTGATTCTGGTTAATGTAATGGAAATTGGCTGTGAATGTCTAAAGAAATACATTTGAAGATCTCTCTCACTATACAAATGAAAAGTCAAACCTACTTAGCAGTTCAGCTTCATGTCATAATTATTTTTTCTAGTCTAGCTTTTAAGTACCTCTGAACTTGGTTTCCTGTAAGGATCAGAAGAAGGTGTTTTTAAACAGACATCACTCGAGATATTTCAGGTTCTCAGAAAAGCCTTCTATAGCTCTCTGGAACCATGTCATTCAAGCAGTAGTAGCCAAAGGAGTCAACTTGAGATGCCCCTTTCATATTTTACTAGTTGAGTACTGCTGAAGATCAGTCTCATTTGGGGCCACCCATAAGTGATTTTCCTTTCTTGTGCAGGTCAATGGATACCTAAGTGTCCGTGAAATGGTACCATGGCAGCCAGGTAATACTCCTGTATTTCCTTTGATGAGTTTCTGTTTTTCACTGCCACTCTACCCTATTAATCCCACTCTGAGAGCTGAGAAACAAAGTTCCATATATCCATATAATGGG
This sequence comes from Coracias cyanogaster, assembly GCA_033124195.1. Taxonomy (NCBI): domain Eukaryota; kingdom Metazoa; phylum Chordata; class Aves; order Coraciiformes; family Coraciidae; genus Coracias; species Coracias cyanogaster. The sequence continues at coordinate 45,530 of JAVSBS010007106.1, read as the reverse complement.
TTCCATGCGTTTTCAAGACTTGTATGCAAGTCTTCCTAACTCTTGAAAAACTATTATTAAAGTTCCTGAATTGTTTCTCATGCTACACAATTTTATAAAGCACTCTATACTTCAATAAATTTGTGATAAGGTTCTGTCTCCACCTTTCATATGCCAGCCACAAGGCCGGAACTGCATGCTCCCATGCAATGTTTGCCAAGTAACAGGGCACAAAGTCAACTTGCTCTGCATTTGCAAGCCATAACAGGGAAACACATGCATATTAGGTCTTACTCTTGCTGGAGTACATGTAGGAAGGAAGTCAAATTTCTTATGCCGGGATTACAGAGGTTGTAAGTAAACCTGTGTCTCTTGTCAGAAGGAAACAAACCTATTCCCAGCACATAACTCAGAGGCTGTGGTCTCACTGCCTGTACAACTCAGGACTGAGCCTAGACATCGGCCCAGTGTGAGCCACATTGGATGACCTGAAGTTGCACTGCTCAAGCTCACCTGCAGTCTCTGCTGATAGATCTTATTTTTAATGGCTCTGCTGCCCAGCTGCAGTAAACACCTTGCTTCAGATCTCCATTCCTGGAGAGCAGCTTGAAGTAGCTGCAGGAAAATGCTGCTAGCAAGCCCTCCCCTTCCATCGTCAGCTGATCCTTCACTCCATAAAAGTCTACAAAGCAATCTAAGGCTGGAAAAGAGTTTGAAGCAAGCTGGACACAGAAGTGGCATCCCGTATGATGTGGGGTTTGTCAAGCATCTTCCTCTTAGATGAAACACCAGCATCCTTTCCCTTCGTGCAGGTTGGCTCCATGCTTGCTTTTAAATTCCGTTTGGAAGTTATGCAAGGTTTTTACTCTTCCATCTCATATAATATAATATAATATGACTGGGTGATTTTTAGTAGCTAGTCTTTTACCCTTGTTTCTATGAACATGCCATTCGTGTTTACCACAGAGAATCAGGCCTGGACTTGTTTAGAGGAGTAAGTAACAAATCAGATAAAGTCTGTGTGACAGGTCAAAAGAAAATAAATCTCTTTAAGAACATAAATCAGTCTCCTGGAGCTTGTCCTTGTAGAGGTTAAAGACAAAGTGACAACCAAAGATGACAGAGATCAAGGGCTAGAGTAGCTAAGCTGTCTTGCAAGCAGTTTGTAATCTTTTGGCAATTAATCACCAATAATTGTGCCTGATCTGCAAGCACCTACAAAAAGTACTATCTCTCACAGTTTTGCACAAACTGAACAAAATACAGAAGTGTCTCAGCTCTGTGAAAATGGGCAGAGGTCTAGAAATAACCCAGGATATTGGTTGGGATAATTCAGGTGGAATACTACATAGACAGATTTCTAGCTGTGGTGAGTAGGTGATGAGAAACTTAGAGCTTCTTTAGCCTTTTTTTTTCCTTTTTTTTTTCCTTTTTATTATTCTTCTATAAAAATTATTATTATTTTATAAAAGATTGTTTACCATCCTTGAATGTACTTTCCTGACATAGAAATTTGCAGAAGTAATGTAATTCATGCTGGATAAGGAAACACCATTTTTATGCATTCAGGTGGGGCAGGTTTCTAGGCATCTCCCAGCCAGAAATGAAACATTGCTCTTGATCTTGGCCTATGGTATGGTCGCTTTACACTGCTCCATCAACCCAAAGTAGACTTCAAACCTGATCTATCCAGACTCAAAGAAGCACTGCAGGCTTTGCGGTATTCCCATTTGAGCTTCCGCAGCGCAAAACCTCAGCTAATGGTAGTGTGTGATACCCCAGCAGGAGTTTGCAGCACCTGGTCCAAGCTGCAGGGCTTTGCTGATCATAATCAACTTTATCTTTTGGACTTGCGTGCTCAGCTTTGCTGGTCACCCCAGAAAAGATCTGTTTGCAACACACAAACTGCTATTTCAGGATGAGTTGATACCTAGTGCATTCTTTATCTTAGCCATTTTGGTCCTGTACCAGCAGAGACAGGGTGATCTTTGTCAAATGCAGATCTACGAGCCCTGGTTTTCTGTATGTTCTGCTTTTCCTGTATGTACCAAAATCCAGTGGTTGCCTTGCCTATTGTTGCAGTGCAGACACAGATCCACTCACACTAAGTTCTAGACAAAGTGAAGAAAGGAAGTACTCTTTCCAAGAAGGAAAATTGTGCTTAAAACAGGATCCTGGTGGCAAGTTTTCATGTCAGTTAAGGACACCATGTTATTTAATGGGCAAAACAGGGTCTGTTGGTAGTCCACTAAATATAGTTAAAGGGCAAATTTTCAGTAAGCCGATTAATGATGGGCATTAATTCCATCTGATTAATTTCCAAGGAGGAGTTATGGCTGTGGAAGTTTGGGAGCCTTTGAGTTTCTCATTTTGCAGCTAGCAATTGAATTTGAAAAAGTAATAATCTGAGAATGACCGAGAAATGTATTAGCTAAAATCAAAGCAATGGTTTTAAAAAACAGCCAATCAGAAGAAGACAGATTTGTCACCATGAAGACAAATTATCTACTAAGCAAAATTAGGTTGAAATATTATGACCAGGAAAGCAAATCCAGCTTTGCAGGCAGCAAACTGTCTGCTTTAAAAAGAAGGGAGATTGTTCTCCAAAATCAAGTTAAACAAAGGTATTATCTGAAATAAAATGTGGGAAAAAAATCTCAAAATATGACTGACAAATCTGAACAACTGTATAACTAAGGCAGAAGTTTTGGAATTTCACTTTGAGGTGAACTACAAAAGAGGGAAAATGGGAATCTGTGCTGCTTTATAGCCACCAAGAACAGTATTTTACCCTTTAACAGAAGCAAAAAAAAGCCTTTTTACTGGTTCTTCCTCTTCAAAATTCATTCTTAATCTATCCTGAAAGTCTTGGTTTCTACCTGAAAATCAGCAGTAACGGTGGTATACCACAGAATTGAAGAAGTGAAATTTTACTGAGATAGTGTCAAGGTTTAGGGTCTGTCCACTAGATCTATAACAGATGTTCTCTGTTATCCCCTCTTTCCCCCCCCCCCCAGAAAAGGGGAAGGGAAAAGGAATAAGGGGGAGAGCTTTATGGATCTGTGTTGGCCCCCTCCCCCCTCAAATGGGAGAGAAAGGGAATGAGAGAGAGACTCGTGGATTAGGAAAGAAAACGAAAAAGTTTTAATGAAGTTAATAATAATAAAATGGAATATAAAAAAACATATACAAAAGCAGTATCAAACCCAACTCTCCCTGATGGCAATTATATCACCATCACCACTGATGTTGTGGAGCAGACACTGGGGAAGTCTTAGACTGCGCTCAGCAGCTGACGGGAACTGGGTTCAGGAGCTGGATTTGGGAACTGTGTTCAGGAACACAAAATTTGGGACTGAAGGCAGAATGGATGGAGTCCTCCTTGGATGCCAGCCATTGAATAAGAGCAAGCCAGCCAGGAAAAGAAGGAAAGAGGCCAGAGAGACCCTTGTGATCCCTCAGCTTTATACTGAATATGACATATATGGGATGGAATACCTCATTGGTCAGTTTGGGGTCCCCTGTCCTGGCTGCTCCTACCCGTAGGTGCCGCCTTTCACTTTCTGCACCCCCTGATGTGGTACACGAGATTTAGCAGTGACCTTGGTCTGCACACCAACCCTTAGTAGTAACTTTGAACATCTAGCATTATCCCTGCTAGAAGCAGACACTGTCTGCAGAGATATACTGTCAGCTGCAGAAAGTGCAGTGAGTTAGAAGAGACTCAGTTGACAAGTAAAATCATTGAACAGAATTATTTTGGTTCTAACCCAAACCAGGACAGATAGGAAATGCATATTTCAGAATGCTTTGGATTTTTTAATATTTGGGAAATTATATAAGTTTTAATATACACTGTTATTTCAATACAGTTTCAAAACTGCTCAGTGCTGCACTTGTCACAGCTAAGTCACCACCCCCTAAACTTCACTTCACAAACAAGGAAGATCAGGCTTGACATTTCTGGCATTTCTAAAGTAAAGGGTAAAACACAAATATACTTTAAGTAAATGTTTTCCTCCATCCAACATAAACGAGTGAAAAAAAGCACTATCACCTTTTCCCTGAAGACTGCATGTAAAGCCTAACAACAGAAGTCATATTACACTACTCTGCACAGACTTTCAGGAGATTAAATCCACAACTGCGTTCAAAAGCAAACTACTGCGGACATCTGGGTACTAGCCTGGATTGTCAACCTGTGCCAACACCAAATGCCCAGGGACCCTGCTGATGCTAGTGTTTCAAATCTCACAATATAAGAAGAAGGGTTGGCTCTTCCCGCTACCCCAGACAAGTAGGAGATGGTCCTGGTTTCTGAAACCTCACTGAAATACTGTGATTCCGTGGATCATTTGTACAGTGCTCCCTGGTACAACCTCTGAAGACTCTGTCATTTACTTGTCCCTGAGCTTCAGAGTAATTTAGCTCTTACACTGAGCCTCTGAGTAATTAAATAGCACTTTTATTTCCTTTCTGGTTCCCCTGTGTGTCTTCAAACTCCAGTGCATCTTCGATAATATGCTAAGGTAGAAAACTCTGGCTTCCTTACTCTCTGTATCTCACAGAAACACACATACTCTCTTAGAAAAAAAATATGGATGGACATGGCACTTTTTTTTTTCCCCAGTAATAATCTATCTGTGAATAGATAAAATAATTAATTTTATTTTCCTGAAAAACATAACAAGGGTGGAAATAGCGACTTAAGAAAATGAAGAGTAGAGTATGCAGCTTTCAGTAAAAGAACTTTTCTTTGTAAAACATGGAGACAAAAAAGTAATGTACAGCAGGAATCTGAGAAAACAGATTATAAAATATCATTTTCATAACCTGCAAGCATGAAATAAACAGGTTTTTCCAAGTCAAAAGAGAAAGCAGAATCACAGTAGAAATGACTGAAGGACTCATTACTGTTGACTTCTTTTTAGTAGAGCAATTTGAAATGTGTGGGTGAAAATGACCTGATGGAGAATTCTTTTAGCTTTCTCTTCTGTAGTGGTCTGAGAAGCAACATGAGGTAGCACTGCAAGCTAACCATCACAAAGGTTTTAAAACCTCTGAGGACTAAGAAATACCAGAGCTTGACAGGACCCACAGTGCTTGGGATGAAGCACTGACACTCTCTCATTCAATGCTCTGATTAGTTACATAGTTGATGTATTCTTTTTTCATAAACCAAGGACTACTAAAGTTTTCTTTAGGGAGGACCATTTAATGCCTGAGCCATGTCAGTGGCTGCATAACAAGACCATCACCTCATCAATTTATGTGTTAAAGAACAGTTTGGAAATTATGGTACAAAGGCAGCTTTCTCTTTCTGCCTTCATAACTTCATACCTGAGATAGCCAAGTGCATGTTATGACTTCAGCGCTGCCAAACTGCCGGGTGCATTGCTGGTAGAGAATGCTGGTGAGCAGGATAAGATCCTGTTTGTTCCCAAAAACAAAGGCAAGGACAAAGAAGACCCTTGCCAGAGCCTGCAGGACTGTAGCAGAAAGCCCTGCCTCACCCAAAAGAGCGATGCTTAAGCAGTACCTTACCCTTATTTTAGTGTGTGCTTTAGAAGTGCAGCTGAGCCTTGAAGAGCAAGAAACCCATGATGAAAAATACTATGACTTCATCAGACTAATGACTGCCATGTAACACGTATTCCTGAGGATGAAGAAAGAGCACACTTGTGTCACTGAGACTAGAACGCTGCTGCCTAACACACGCATTTTCATAAAACATTTTCCAGTAGTAAATATGTTACCTGACAAATTACATTTTCCTTCCCTAGCATAGATATATACAGAAGCTGTCAAATATTCTGTATAAAATTATACTGAATAGAAGTCCTTACTATTAAAAATGAGACTTTTCCAAAATACATTTTTTGAAAAAATCTGCCTTTAAATTTGTTTTTTATTAAGAAACTATATTTTTTCTACAAAGAAATTCAGAAATGTAATGACAGTATGTCTTTCTTCCCATCATTTTTCCAGACATTCTTCTTTTTTCCTTTTTTTTTTTAAGGTGTGGTTTGGTTTTGTTTTTTTTTCACAATATGTTTGCAATGCCAGTACTAATATAATGGCTCCATATGATGAACTTTTGCCAACGGTAATCTCATACAGTGCCAAAACATTTTCAGCTCCTTACCATTGAGCACATGTCAGTATTTCCTTCTGTTATGCATGCCAAAAATATGACTTTTTGGTAAATGTGAATGCATATGCAACTGCAATAATAGATCTATTCAAATGTTACCTGGACATGGTATAGCTGAACATATTATTAGATAATGTTCTACTAATTGGTAAGATAGCTTGGAAAAATAGAGATACGTCATATGGAAATATATTCAGACATTATTCTTGTCCTTCTACAGTTGAAGAAAAAATAGTAACTCCTAATATGAACACGTACTGGCATTCTCAGGAAACCATCATATGTCAGCTGAAACAAGGGAAAAAATGAAAAACCAAGGCTAAACTTCAACACTGAAAATAGTCTGGCAGTCAGGCATCTAAAATTAGATAAAATTTCATCACTGGTTCGTCATCTCTGTACTTTCGGCTGTTGAGTCCTAAAAACCCCATCTCCAAATATATGATTTCAAACAGTTGCTTGCAGAGGCTGATATTTCACACAATAGAGGCTGGGTTTCCCTGAGATCTTGAACTGCAAGCAGTTTGTGACATCATCTGTAAACACAAAATACATTATAATACATTATTCACAAGATATTATTTTTACAATATATGTGGCCCATTTAATATCAAGAAGCTTTACGTGTCTCTTTGTAGGAGGGTATAGGAGCAGATGTAGCAAAAAACCCCAAATTTAAATAAATAAACAAGGCTAGTATTGTGATCCATGTCAAAATTAACAAAAGAAAGATGAGCGGATTCTAGAGCCTGTTCCAGCCTCATCTTGATTCCAGCTTTAAATTTAGGGGGAATCCTTGTGCTGACTTTAATGCCTGTTGCATTCGTATTTAATTCTCTGATTGAACTCTACTTAGATATATATATATACACACATATATATATGCATTTATACATATAGGTGTATATATATACATATAGGCTAAAGACCTACTAAGAACTTCAAAGGAATAGAAAGACAGATGTATAAACGCACTTTATGAAATAAAAATGCATTATAACCATAGGAGGATAATAAGGCTGCCTTTTTCCTACCTGACTTTTTTCAGAACAACAATCTACTTTTACTTCATTCTTTTTTTGGTTTTTCTTTTCTTTTATATATATATGTTCACTGCTTGCAATATACCATTTTCATTATAGACTGGCAATGTCCTGGGGATTAAGCCTGTGTTACACAAAGACAGATGTTATTTTATAAAGTGTCATTCAACGTAATGGAACCAGACTTCAGCATTTAGCCTACATCCCAATTACCCATTAGCAGTTTGTGTAGTTGAGGATCAGGAACATACCTACTCTGAATAGTAGCAGTTGTTTCAGGATATCTGCTTCCCAAAGTTTATGTGATGTGAGGCTTTTCCATGGCAGTAACCACTATTTTAATTAAAAGGTTTTGACCAAAAAAAGAATAAATTTGAGTATTTCTGCTGGGAAAAGCTCCTATTCTTCCTTTTTTTTTCCAGTCCATGATGAAACATAAGTCTTGCATAAAATCCTATGGAAATGTATCTTATACAGGGAAACAATGGAGGACAAGCTTACAGAATATTCTGATGGCACGGTTTGCTGATTTTATGCATTCATTTTTTGTTTTGTTTTGTTAAGGAGACATGGTGTATGTAAACAATGGCCATCTTATTCTATCATAAAGTCCCCACACATCTGGAAAGCCCTCACATTCAGCACATTCGCTAGCTGTGCAGCAGAACTGAGTGTACATCTAATGTCCTCTGCTTAGATTGGGGATCCTTTAGAAACAAAAGTACTGAATAAAATGTGCAGAGGTAACTTTTACCCTGTTTTTCTTAGGTAGTTCCCCTTAGGTGGTATGTCAAAAGGGCCAAGGTTTTCTTGAATCCTCTTATTCCCTTGCGTTTGCATTTTGAGGACCTGGGTACAGAGTTCACATTAGAGCAGCCTTGTGATGGCTCTAGCCCCTATGAGGCAGTCTGTTTATTCCCTCTTCAGCCACAGCTAAGAAACCGGAACAAAATGTGAAACAGAGATCAGCTGTAGAAATCAACCAGACAAGGAACACAATTTATATAACGAACTAGACAGTTTATGTTACAGATTCACTTATCTCAATTGCCCTTTTAACATAGTACTTAGAGAAAATAGCTTTGTTGCAATGATGTGCAGATTTATGACATAATGTGTCAAATTTCCATATGCTCGAGTAATAAATCTCTAATCTTTACAACTTAATTGTGATCAAAAATCTCCTCAGTCAGCCTTCAAGACATGTTGGCATTCCTAGTGGTAACCTGATACTAGAGTATTGAGTACTTTGTATTGTGGTAAACATCATATTGCATGGGTTTGGGTTTTTATTTTTTAAATCCTGTACTCCAGTCCGCTGTCTATCACCTTTTTCAATAACTTTTGTTTATTTTGACTCTCAGTCAAGTTTGTGGATAAATGTACCAAATAATTTAACCTTGCAAGAATATGCTGCAACTTTACTCCTAGGTCTGGACATTTTTAACACACCTTTCTCTAACTTCTGATTTAGCTCCATAAAATATAATTTCTCTCAGGTGTAACGATCCTTCTTTTGGAACAAGCATTCATCTTGCTTTCTTCAAGCTCTCTTAAACAACAGCTGCTAAATCATGACTCTCTGCAGTCAATCACCAAATTAAGACAGCATGTCAGATTCTAGACCAAAGTACACTGGTGTTTATTTGGGTACTACACACCATAGAGCTGCTCCTGATTTGTGAAAGGCAGCGAGGTCTCTGTACTACTCTGGAGAGGAATGACAGGAAAATACTGCTGCATCTGTGGGGTAACTGTTTTCTTATGAAAGAATGATTGGTTTAGCCTATCCAAAGCTTATTAGATAAAATAAACATTAAAAGAATGTAAAAACTTATTAAAACTAACAAATACAGGAGTATGACGGGCATTACTCTCCCTTTTGTCTAATGCTTGAAGTCCTGGTTCATTTCTATATTTCACTCCCTGATTTTGGTGACCAGCAAGGAGGCCAGAACACAGAATGCACACACTGATGTGCCTTCTTGCCATATTCTCTCTGAGCACTGGTAGAAGCTTCCCATGTCCTTCCCAAAAGGACATGGGAAATGTACATATCTTTGCATTCAGTGTCCAGCTAACTTTACCAGACAATGCAGCAGAACCATTCACTTTGCTAAAATACTGTACACTTCTGCTGTATCTCACGTCTTGAAGGTAAATTTCATTCCTATATAACTCCATAGAGGAGGTATAATTGTTCTGTTTATCCTGATTCGAGTAATCTGTAGAGAAGTTGTAATTTTATAATAGATTTAATAGGTGTTTATGATAGGAAAGGTATTAACAAATGAAAAATTAAGATAAAATATCAGGAAAAAAATCTTCCAGATAGTCAGATGTATTAGTTGGTGGAATAGCTTCCCAAGGGATGAGGTGGAAGTTGCATTGCCTGGAACTCGTAAAAATAGACTGAAAAATAGAAAAAGCTACAATAGGTAATGATCTTGCAATGACAAGAGGAACTATTCAGCCTCTCCTTCTCTAACATTTGTTCTTATTTACAATTCTCATCATCTTGTTCATGGTATGTACTCTCTGTGTGTACTCAAGCAGCTGCAAAGCTTGAGAATGGTGGCCCTCAGCTTCATCATCAGATCAGGCACTTCCAGTGTTAAACCCATAATTGGCAACAGCTTAAGTGGCAAAATCGTACAGCTGGAATTGAAACCATTATGTCTACTACACTTGAGCAAAGAAAGCTGTCTAGAATACGCACTCACCTTAGCTTTAAGTTACATGGAGAAAACACAAAATACTTTTTAAATTTACACCATATTGTAAGGAAAAAAAGGAAGTTCATACACTGAAAAGAATTTTACGATGTTTTTATGATGTAGGACCTATGAATGAATATAGTTTCAAGATATTTTAACATTATCTAAATTAATTTTCAAAAAATAATGCAGAAATCTAATAACTTGACTTTCAAATACTCCTGTAACTAATCCAAACAAAGAGCTTGTGGTGGTACAGATGCTTTCATACAGGGATACCATCACTTGGATCCCTTGAAAGGATTTTTGCTGTCAGTCTGAAAGAAATTATGGAATAACTACTTTGTAATGAGCTGGCTATTCATCCATTTAGTGTATTGTAATTCTTCCTGCATAAACTGGCAATGGAAAACTAAGCTAGATGTTCATTCTGTCACAATGGGAGAAAATTGGCAATCACACGACCTGCTTGGCTTTCAACCTAGACTGCCTAAGCAGTCCAGCACACCTAGGCAGTACACTTGATTAAAATGAGGCTTTTGCTAAACATACAGTGTTTAAAAAAAATGAAAACATAAATATTTTTTTATGAATTATTTAAAATTTAAAAATGGAAAACAGGTATATGTCCACTGCTTTTTAATGCCAGTTTCCAGAAGTCCTATATCCTGCATGATGTCTGTTGAGGTAAATGAGCTTGATCCTCTCCTGTATCTGAGAGAGAGAGAGAGGATGCTGTGTAACTGGCTCTTATTTGCTGGATTTTTGAGCTAGACGTACTGCAGCCAGAGTTAGAATAATACCCAGGCAGTTTAAACTTCTCTTGATGGCTTGTAGCCTTTGAAAGACCTTGCACAAAAGGAGGGGTGCTTGGACACCTTTTTGCAGTAGAATCATTGGGACGAGAACCTGGAACCAGTGAGTTTGTCCTTTTGTAACAGTGTCTCTTTAAAGGAGACCTCTCTTTTGGCCAGCTATGACCTCCCTGTACCTGAAAGTAGGTATCTCAGCCTGTTCTACTCTAAGGGCTGTACCGCTTCATGCTGTACATTGCATTTGTTAGGCTGCATTTGAGCACAGTTGAAAAATTTCATTTTGTTCTGGCTCTGCACTTCACCCACCAGGTATCTCCTAGGGAAGGAGCATTTGTAACAGCAAGCATTGGTTGCCAGGTCAAACATATTGCACTTAAACCACAGAATCACTTATGGGACAAGCTGGAGGTACTTCAGAAACTTTATTTCTTCTTTTGGACTGCAACAGCAAATGGGATGGACTGCAACGTTTGAAGGAGCGGTGCCACAATTAAGACACTGGGTCTCTCAGTGAAAGTAAGTCCTTGTTCCAAGATGATTCATTGAAGAAAGCCGGCCTGCCTCTTGCTCCAGCAGAAGCCAAATGTGCTGGCCTGCAAGGCATGCAATAAAGATTATAACCCTGCTCAAGGTCTTCCCATAGGATTGCTTGAATAGGATTAGAAGGCAGAGGAGAAAATTTCCTATTCTAGAGAACTGGCACAGTCTGTGTATGGGAATTAGTCTAGTGGAACTGAAATTATTTTTTTTCTTTCGAATTTTTCATTCCTCAACAATTTTGAATAACAGATTGTTGTTCACATCTGCTGAAGTGCTAGGAAGGAAGTTTATTTTTCAGGATCACATTCAGTTTGTACCCCACATAGCAAAGAGCTGCTAAAGCTGAACTTTAAATGTCATAACCTCTGTGGAAACCTCAATGAAGTAAAAAATCAATATGCCTCCGTTCTCACCAGAAAAATTATCATGCAAAGGAAGCACCTCATGTGTTTGCTTGAATGACACTTAACACTTACAGAATGGTGCCAGGGTGAGGAAGGGTGATCTATCAGAAATCTTTGTACACAGAAGAGAGTGAATTATACCCCATTTCCTAGTCTCTCTGACCCCTCTTCACAGCTTTTTGTAGCAAAGAAGAAATTGCTGCGCCTATGAATTTCATGCAAATTTGCAGGCTCACATTGCACCAGCTGAAGTACAGATCAGACAGTTTCACAAGGATTCAAGCTGTTAATGGCTAAAATTCTGGCAAACATTAAAGCTGCCTAAGGACTAAGCCTTCCTCTTGCTGAAGTTAACATAGACAGTTCTCACCCTTACTGCCAGGGCTGGCAGGAAGGGCAGCTGGGATAAGTATCATATGAAAGTCTGGTTGGGAGCCGGGACACCTGTGGAGCCCGTTTGGCTCTGGCTCCAGTGTGTATAAGGAAAGACAAGTAGGAATGGGCTGTGTTTTATGGATCCTCCCATTCACCCCTCTCAGAGTCGCAAGGTGAGCTGTGTGGTTAGGCTTGCGGACCTAAAAGTGGTGCTTTTTCAAGGTTCTTCTCTCCCAGAAAAAAATACCATAACTCACCAACTCTTAAATAGGGTCTTAGTCTGTGGCTCCTCTGCTTTTGCACTCATAATCAAACATGGGTATAACTGCCATTGTTAGTACCTTTCCATTTGGGAGACTAGCTTGGATTTAAGTGCATCAAAGAAATTTCTTTCATAGAAGGAAATGCAGTATTCATTAACTGAAAGGCACACAACCAAGTAAACACTTACATGAACATTTAAAACACTTCACATGCACACTACCTTCCCTGTATTTAACCTTTCAGTTCCAACTTTAGTTGGTCACTTTATCCCTCCTTTAACAAATGCCAGGCCAAGTGAGACTTATTTAATTCCTACAAGTAATATCTCCTCAAGCTGGTATCCTTTTGCTTTCTCCTTTAAAATTCATTTCTTCTTCACCATGCCTAGGCTTTATTTCCATTGTGTTCCTGCTTAAAGTCCCTGGAGGCTGTGAGCCTCCAGGTGAACCTCACCAAACTGGTTTGCTCTTCACTCTGAAGGAGAGGTGGAGGCTGTCATTAAAGAGAGTTTCTAGTATTTTGTGCTCTGGAAAGCAGTAACTTCAAGTTTGCAGAACTCTCTGGATAGTTACATATGCAACATTCATGGAAACATATGTGGGTGTAGCTAGGCATGGGCAAGACAGACAGTACCCTAAGACAGAAGACTGTCAGGAGTAGGAAAGGGCAGCACTGCTTACACCAGGTTCCTACGGCTTGATCGCTTATGCCAGGGATCAGAAAACCAGAATGGCTGCAGATGCTTTCAAGGGAGAAGCTGGGTGCTTGGGATGGCAACCTCTCCTGGGGAGGGGGTTATGACCTCTCCAGAAGCAGCAGCTGCTGCCTTCACCCCAGTCACACCTCTGGAAAGGGAGATTCAGCAGCTCTCCCTCCAGCTCCTTCTCTATCCCACACCACAAGCAGTCCAGCCACAGACAGCCCTCATCTCTTCATACTTAGGGCAGGAAAATTCAGTTCTGTGTCTCTTGCTTAATGGACATACACTGTACGGGGACTGGCAAGAGCTGCAGCAGTAGAAAGCTTGTAAGTGATTCTCCCACATATTCAGTGAGGATTGACTCCATACTGGTTAGTCCTCAAGACTTCCAGACAATCTCAGGCTTGAACATGAGTTATTTTTCTCTGAAAACTACTTTTAACCTAGGCATGCACTGATCTTTTAAGAAGAATCCTTAGCAAACAGAGCAACTCCTTCGTTTGTTTTTTAAGTAATGAACACAAAACTCACTTTTGCCAGACCTGTAGCCAAATGCCTAGATAAGAGCATATATTAAAAAAAACCACTAGCACTGAAGGGAATCACTGCCTATATTTGGTTGATTTTAAGGGAATTTTTAAACTCACTTTACTTACAAATTTTTGAGAGAAGGCTTGTCAAGGGCGTGTGAAATAGAAACACTGGTCTGATGGTGCCCAAGAATGACTGGCAGCAAGCCTAACTCATTATTTTATCAAGGATCTGGCAGTCAATCAATAGGAAATTATCTGTGCTGTATTGACATAAATCATAATTGGTTTCCCTTGAATGCCATGCCAAATCCTTAACAAAATGAGTTACTGTATGCTCTATGCCAATTTTCTTTCTTTATCAGTTCAGCTTTAATCCTCCTTTGAATGTAGACCAATAGTGGTATCCTTAGCAGAGCAATCCCTCAGGACAACAAGAATTGCCATACCTAACCCAGAATCCTGAATCTAACAACACATAATACCTTCTGTCTCAGAAGTCAGGGAAGTGAGGAAGAAAATGCATCTGTTCAACCATGCATTGTGATTATAGGAAACAGGATTTTAAGAGACTTTGGTGTTTCTTCTCTGAATTGGAAATGTGGCTGCACCTCTTTTTCCCTTTCTGCAGCTTATACACAGCATCTGCATACATGTACCTATAGATGCAGCATCACATTCACATCCTCAAAATTTTGCTTAGAAATGGATTTCTTACTGAATATGACCTTTTTCTTAGAACCTGACAAAAAAGCATTGCAAAACAGTATTTTTATTTGTCCACTTTTTCTCAATTGATATTTTCTTCCATGGGTACAGGAGTTACTGAAGACACGGCATCAATCCAGCCTTTCACATGCTGCTAGTCACACTCTGCCCAGCTGATCAAGTATCTGAAGAGACCTAGCACAAAATTAAGCCACCTTTGCCACCTCAGCTGACAGATAGTTCCCTCCAAAGCTGTGCTAACACAAGGACTGACAGCAGTCTCTTTCTTTGAAGCCTGCTGCTTCTCTGATGATCAGCCCCAAATGGGGCTGATGTCAAACTCTCTTTCCCTCCAGCTTTGTTTTCTCCTGTTAAAACAGATTGGAGAAGCAGCAGTAAGGGTTATTCTCCTAAGCCCTCCTAATTCACTGTTCTGGGACAGAAAGAAGTAGAAAAGGAGAGAAAAAGAAGGAAAAACCTGTAAGAAAGGAAAAGGATGGCTATGGAAGTGTTTCACATTCACAACTTTGTGAAGTTTTCCATCATGCTACAGTCAATGAACCAAACTGCCAACTGGCTTTCTCCCTTTCTGAAGCAAATCACAGGACCTGGAGTAGATCTTGCCTCATAGAGCTGCTGCTGAAAGGGAAAACTGAGCTCCTGATGCCAGCCTAAAAGAAGAGCAGCTCTGGTGACTTCATGGCATTTAAGAGCAAACAGCGAGTAATGCAACGGTAACACTGCAGTAAATCTCTCCTCTTGTTTTCCTGTTTTTTCCTGGCTTTTGTTTTTGTATTTATTATACATATAGTCTCATAATATATCAGGTACTATTTTACTCTGAAATTCTTGGTGGATTAATAACTTCCAAACTAGGCAAACTGACATTTGGAAACTTCTTGTCTTTTTTTTTTAATTCTTCTTTTTTTTTTTCAACAAGCTGTTCTAAGTGGAATAACACATTCCAGGATGTACTTCCATCAGCCAAAATAAGCATATTTTGTATCTGTTCGGGCATGAGGCATACATCTTAGATGTGCTTGTATTAACTCACTAACCAACCCAGACCCAGAACTTAAAACATTCTGTAATTTCTTGGCCCTTGAACTGTGTACTTACAGCAATACCATAGGCTGACAGTTTGTTGATTAAAAACAAGCCAAGTAAAGCACATGCAGATGTTAGTGCTTTATTTAAATGATTATTCACATACTCTCCTAGGTTAGATGAAAAAAATAATATTTCTTTCTGCAGCATAACCATGTAATACATAAGTTGGAGTAACAACAAGGCTTTTTTTCTCCTTTTTAGTAAAATTTCTCTTCCCATAGGTCTGTATAATACACCTGCAGCAAACTGTAAGTGATATTTTAAGTATCTTTCTCCAATATTGTATTCCATGAAGCTATTCTCAGCTTTAGAAAGAGTTGCTTTTTTAAAAAAATGAAATGGCAAAAACCACAATAATTTTTAGATTGTGATAATTAAAAAATTAGATAGGTTTGGGGGTTTTTTTAGAACCTTTGAAAAAATTCAGGCCATATAAATGCATACTATTGTAATAATAAAACATAGTGGTCTCAAATAAGTTAGCAAGTGTTCTGATCCAACAACACTTCACACAATACAACAACAAATTTATCATGTCAAAGGATGATAAGAGTCATTTGTCAGATAGAATAAATCAGATAGTATAGAATCACATAACAAGACCCTGAAAGAGAATAGAAAAAGGTAAGGAAAGACAGAAAAAAATGCATGTTATTCTACAAAATGCAGAGGACACTTCCCCATTGCTCTACGTGAACCTAAATAGCAGAAAATAAAGCATTTAAGTGTCTTAGGTTGGTATGAAATGATGTCAGCACAGCAGATATAAAAGTTGTCATGGAAAAAACTCCAGGCACAAGGTGGGAGTTTGGAGTGTTGTGAGGAGAAGAAAATGGATAAAGAGAATAAAATCCTTATACATTATTACAAAATAGGCCTAGGGAATAGAGCTCTGTGGGCAGGTGAATGAATGATCTGTTGTAATGATATACACCCTGAAGAACAGTTATTAGTAGTTATCTCTCTCTTACAGATACATAATAAGACCAGGTCTTCATTCCAAGGTACTAAAACATTCCCAGGAAATATCTGAAATAATAACAATACAAAAGGAACTGTAAGCAGCAGTGGGAAGTGATGCAATACAAAAACATACTTTCTGCATCATTGCCAAAACCTCCATTTTGTACTGAAAGGTTAATAACATTTTCTTTCTTTTTTAATAGCTACATAGACAGACACATCCTCAGAATAACTTCATGCATAGTTAACTTTGTCAAGAGGGTCTCAGAAGAGTTTCTGAGAAGAAAAGGGATCTGTCTCACAAAAATGAAAAACAGCATCTTGGGACAAAAGCTTCCTAGCTGGGAACAAGTGAGAAAAGTAAGTGTAAGCAACACTGACTTGGATGAGGGACAAGAGTAATAGAACAGAGGAGAACAACATCGTAGGAAGAACAAAAAGGGAGAGAACAGACTGCATTTCTGAACATCTTAGCTGTATATTAATGCAAAAAGCATGAGGAACTATCTGGCAGAGCTGGAAGTCCTTAAGATCAAAATTATGAGTCAACTACAAAAGAGACCTGGTGGGAATATTAACATGGCTGGAATATTTAACAGCTTATTCAGCCATGGAAAAGGAGGGAAGAGGTGCTGCTGAGTGGCAGAGTATATAAAGATATAGATCTATATAAAAACATCTTGGTAATAATGAGGAAAAAAAGCAAAGGTGTTATCCTGCCAAATGTCAGCCATCAAACCAGGAGGATCAAGCCGAAGACATGTTTGTGAGAAATTAGCAGAAAGCCCCCAAGGTACATGGCTTCATAATAACAGGGAGCTTGAAAGTTCCAAGTGTCTCTTGGGAACAGAGTAGAGTAGGCTCTCCAGAAACTTTCTAAAGAAGAAGTTTGATGGTTTTTTGATGGAGAAAATTGTGAAAACAACCAAGAGGGAAGTAAGTCTGAATCTCAGCCTAGCCTGTAGGGAAGAGTTATTTTTAAATGTCAGAGTTGGAGGTAAAAATAGGAGTGAGATGAGGAAATGCCACAAGCGGGAAAAAGCAAGTGCAACAAGATGTTGCACTGCAAAGAGGAACTCAAAGAACTAACAAGTAAGTTCCCATGGGAAACAGGGAAAAGGAGTTTGGAATGGTTGACCCCTAAGGACATAATAGAAGCAAAATTGTAAAATACTCCAGTCTGTAGGATGGGTAGGAAAGGCATCAAGAAAGCAGTTTGGTAAACCACGAGGACCTCAGAGAGAGGGAGGAGGTGTACCAGAAGTGGAAATAAAGTCTGTCTACTTAGAATTACTAAAATGGGAAAAGTCATTGTATTAAATGAGACATGAGTCAAAACAAATACAAAAGGGAGGGGAAAAAAATTCCAAAAAGGACAAGAGGACAGGGGAAGCTAAACAGCTGAATTGCTTAGCATCTTCCTTTGCTTTGGGCTTCAGTAAAATGCTAGATGAGATTAAAAACTATCAGACATGAGGAATAGGAATCTAAGTTACTTAAGGGAAAGATAAGCCACAGAGCACTTTAATTTGGGGGCTGGGTTTTTCTTCCAAATTTCTAGGCGCAGTGGAATTCACCTTAGGTACTTAAATATGGTGAATCAGTGGCAGAATGGCTAGTGATTGCCATGAGAAAAATTCCATGAAGGATTGGTCTGGAAAACTGAAAAGGATCAAACAAGCAGCCTATTTCAAAAGTGGTAGAAAAGAAGAGAGCGTGGAGTTCAGTTAACATCAGTTTCCAGAAAATGCTGGAAAATCAGACACACTATTTGTAAAAATCAAGATTACAAAGAAGCAAGAAGAGGCCAGGTGAATTTGTCAAGCACAAATCAAACCAAACCTATGCAATTTTCCTCTTTGACAGGGAACAGGCTTTGTGAGCAGAGGAAAACATGTCAAATGTCTTCACTTTTGTACAGCTTTTGATATTGTCTCATGTAATATAACAAAGGAGCTAGATAAACTTGGTCCAGGTGAAACTACTAAAATGTGGGAAGGAAAACTGGTCAGATAAGAAGAGGAAGGTTCATGGTCAAAAAGGCACTATCAAGCAGCATTTCACCACAGATGTATCTTGAGCACATACTACTCACTATATTTATTAATGGCCTGGGAGACAGTGCAGGAGACAGTTGTTACAATTGCGTGTGACACAGTAAATAAGAAAACAGGGTTAAAATTCGAAAAGACCACATCAAACGGAAAAAAATGTTCTGTAGAAATACTCACTTGGTAGTAAACCTGCAGAGAAGGACCTCTGAGTTTGACAGATGATCAAAAACTGAACATCAATCACCAATCTCATATTGGTGCAAAAAAGGTAACCATTATACTCAGATGTGTAAACAGAAATACTCTCTATGAGACACACAGAATATTTCTTCCATTTAACTTCCTAAAATTCTTTGTCTTGAGAATATATTCTTTAAGTAACATTAGCTCACTGCAATAAAAAGATAGCCAAATCCTCTTTCTGAAGAATAATGATACATCAATTGAATTATTGCTATACAAAATACTAGTCTGAATTCGCACTGGCAAGCATACAAAGATGCTATCAAAATCTGTGACATGAACATAGTCTATCCCTGTCATGCACAGATTTGGCATTTGGAAGGATACACAAAACTCAGACATCAATTGATCACAAGAAGAAGGCAGCAAGATTAAAATCAATTAACAGTAAAGCAAAAGCAAGTCTTGCCTGTCATCTTATTTCCTCTCATTTTGTTATCACTGCCTTTTACAAAGCCAAGGATAACAAATTCCTTGCAACTTATATCTATATTTAGAGTCACCGTCACATTTTAAAGCAGAGCAGAACATGATTTCTTGGCTTGCTTTTTTTAAGAGGAAAGCAAGAAGCACTTTGTAGAAGTGTAGAGAAAACTCCTTATCACTGTGTTATTAACTGGAAGCCACTATTTTTCGGCTCCAGCCAGCCTGGGATGGCCTCTGGGTCAGCCAGCTGCTTACCTATAACAGTGATAAATAAATTACCTAGTTGCTTAGATATGGTTTTCCTGGAAATGTTAAAATCTGGTCTGCTGGGTTTTAAAAACAAAAACAACCATAAAGGTCCCCTACAAAACACAAGCTTGGATGGGTTCTCTGAAGGCTTCATACTCTCTGTTGGCATAAGCAACCTCATTCAAAGCTCCAGCTATGGCAAACACCCTGTGGGTCACAGAAAGATGATTGAAACACCTTCTCTGGTGGCTGTACTGGATATTTCTACATCACTGAGAGCTCAGCTCCTCAATACAAATGTTAAAATAATGAGACACGACGAAACAAGTAGTCAAAAAGGCATTTTTAGGTTTTTATTTTAAAAGATACTGATCCCAAGGAAGAGGGAATGAAGTCCCTTTGGGACTGTGCCTGTATACAGATAACACAAGTTAAGCAAGATCATGGGGCTAAGAAGGGTTGATAGTAGGCTGTTGTCACTAATCACATGCAGTTGGCATGGTAACACTTTCCTAACTTATCTGCTATAGATCTGCGTAATTCCCAATACTATGTAGAATGGCAAATCAGGGTTACTCATGAGAACATAGGAATTACTACATAATCTCTAAAAGCATTTGTTGACCTCTGTTAATTGAACTGACCTGCAGTTCTGCATTAAATACGGTAAGAAAAATGCTTTATTTTTAAGGTTGGCCATTGAATATTATTATATAAAATAAAGAGCTCCCTAAATTGTTAAACATTTAGAGAAAAAAGAGATCTGGCAGGGAATATGTTGTAAACAATGTCTATCCATACACTTGATGAATAATTCATTAAAAAAAATTCATAGGTAATTTTAAAAGGCCTTTTTAAGCACCAAAATATTCTGATGCAAGTAATGAACTATTTGTTTGCAATGCTTTAAATAAATGTGTGACTGATGACTTGAAATCAAATAACTGAAATCAACTTCCTTTGAATTCATTTTTATGTTGCAATAAAGTATTTTCTGAAGCAGATAAATCCACCTTGTAACCTCTGTATTTTACTCACTCAAGGTATCCTCATTTTTAATGGTATTTGTATGCTCAACCAAACCTTTTAAATATGCCATCTATTCTGTGACGACAGATGGAATTCTTCAATTTTGTTTAACACCCTGAAGAAAGGAAGGTCATTATAGAACTAATTAGAGTAAAATGGATAACATCCTAGTCATCTCACGAACTAAAGTAAGCCTTTAGCCAAATTGTCTCAACTTACCTAGATCTGCTGAACAAAATTTGTGAGTTTAGATATCCAACAAAATTTGAATGGTTTCTACTTCTCACTCCTTCCCTTCCTATTTCTTCACTCTTCTCCATTTTTCATTCTTCTTGTCATTCTTAATGACATTCTTATGATTGTTCTGTACAGTCAGGCTGAGTTAAGGTTTACAGGTGCTTGAAGCATCCTCTCCCATGCTGCAGAACTTTTTGATATCTTTTTAACTATCAGAAGTCTGGATTTTCTGGCTTCGATAATGCTCAAATTTGTGATAAGGACAATATACATTTTAAACTATTAAAAATACTGCTATATTCCTAGCCTCAAGACCTGGTTTAATGGATGCTTTTATATTTATCATATAGCACCCCATAGAGTTTTAGGAAGCTTTAAATGCAGATAAGTTATAGCCAGTTCCTTAGAAATTTTGCATTAAACGTGTCTCAATTCTAAGGTTCAAGGAAGTGAAGCCATGGGTTGGAAGTTACCACTAAAGTAATGTGATTGCTCAGCCAAATTTGTCTATTTATGTAGAATAAGTGCCACTGCTGTTTGTTATCGGTGAGGGATTAGACTGATTTGAGAGCAGTGCCTTGGAGGACCAGCTCAGGATGGACATATGATAGCTGAAAGCCAAGAGGCAGCTGTTGGAAAGGTAAAAAAGAGGCTGAAGTAACCAGAGAGAGAGAGAATGGGTGGTACAACAGCTGTGGGAGGCAACAGCAGCTAAAGCCCCTGAAGGTGTGCAGGAACCAGATCTTGAAGCTCAGAAGTAGGGAGATCCTGAGAAGGGAGCCAGAAGAAGGACAGAGTACTGTGATGTGACCTCTAAGTTCAATAAAACCTCATTCCTTCAGAAATGTCCCAGGAAAGTGATTTCTAATGAGATCTGTCATTTATGCTGGTAACGTGCCATGTGTGCTCTCTGAATAGAGCTAACAACATATGAGAGAGCATGGGCTTCCTAGTGTACAGTGCCAGTTACTTGTACAAAGTTTAATAAATGCTCTTAATAACTTCATTATGGGACACAGATGCAACAGCTCACACCAGTCCCACAGTAGTACATATAAGAGCTAAAGAACTAATCTTTAATGCTGCAGAAACCCATCCAGCAATCTCATGGCATCTCCTAGCCAGGGCTAGTAGGAAACTGCCACTATTAAGCAGCCATTTAATGTCCAATTCCAGATAGAGCCATCAGTCCTCCAGATATGTATATAAACATTGGGTGAGACTGTCCAAAAAAGGGCATAACTGCCAAATCCAGCTGTGTGAGGGTGTTGCCTGGTACAGAAAGTGCTGCTGTGGACAGTGGAGCCCAGGGCCAACATCTAGCAGCCGGGATATGCTTTGACTGGAAAAACTACACAATCCAAAAATGTACCTGTTGGCTGAGTTTAAGTCAAACTGCATTTTACTCCTTTTTAATTTGGTTCCAGTCTCTTATTGTTAGAAGTCTGATTTTAAAACTCTGATTTAAGCTTGGCTGGCACTCCAGGAAAAGGATGAACTGGAGTAAAACTGTCCCACTGTGAGTCCTTGGACTGCAGGGGGACAGCAAAGCAATTAAAGCAGCATGTGTGGGCAGCCCTGAGGGACAGAGAGCCCTGGGCATGGGAAAGAAATGAAGAGACACAGTGGGGAAATGCAGCATCTGGGGACAGATCCATGTCATGCTGCAAAGCAGCTCTGCGCAGGCTGCCGGATACTTGCCTTTAGCCAAGGCAGGCACCAACCTGTGCTCCTCCTGTAATGAGCAAGTGTCTGAGAGCATTGCCAACTCTTGAGACTGATGCACTGGGAAGATGTGTGCAAAAGAGTATGTTTCACACAGGTGGACACATTTGGAGTCCAAGATTTGAAGGACAGGGAGCTCCCAGCACCAAGACATTGGCAGGGAAAGTTTCAGCTGGCTTCTGGCAGGAGGGAAAGAAGATCCTGGCACAGAAACCGAAGCTCGCTCAGCTCTGTTTGGGGACCAGCAGAAGGGAGGAAGGCAGGGAAGAGGTGGGACACTGTGTTTGCTTGAGGGAGAAAAGTCCAAACAAGTTTTGGGTTAAAGATCAGGAGCTCAGTTTCTCCGATAGGCTAGGAAGTTGATTTTGCTAATGTGACATGCTGTAGCAGAAAAATATAAGTAGTCTACTTAGAATCTCTCCTACAAGCTGCCAACATTATGGACTAAAACTCTGCAAAACTAATGAAAGCTGGAATTTTAACTTGATATGGAAAACCCAGCCCAAGGCAAACTGAGTTTTCATTAGCAGTCAAAGGGCCCACACAAGGCACCACAAGGTGTGCCAATAATTCTGATGACTGCATAGGTAGAGACATAAAGAGCTTTATGCTTTTGTACTTAACACATACAGACATGCAGTTTCAATAGCTTACATGGACATTTAACTATGAATTTTGAATACACTAATTTATGTGAACCAGTGTATAAAGAGAATAAAAAATTATATGTTTATGGTGCATGTAATTTTTCCTACGTCCCAATTTTGATTGATATGGAATTGAACATCACTGACCTTGGTTGTTCTTCTCTTTCTATAATGGAGTTAAAGTATTTCCAGTATTATCATTTTGTCTCTCTTCTGCCTCCTCCATTATGCAGTTGACACCTACTTCAAGATTTATTATGCAAAATTCCAAACATTCATGCTAAGGGCCACCACAGCTACTCTGGGATGAGCTTATAGTATCAATCAAAGGTTGCTTCATACTCATCTAAGTTGGCAAGTGTGAGCCTGCTCCTTGGAGCAAGTCAGCAACATCTAAATGAACCAGAGTGAACAGCACTTCTAAATGGCCTCTAACTGAAAGGGTTTACTGCCTCCCACACCAGAGAGAGAGACAAATAAGAGAACAAAACTAAACAAAAGCATTTACTTTAAAAAGCCATCCCCTAGTCCCAGGACAGACTTAATATTAAGCCTTGAGTCCATCAGAGCACAACCTGCATTGCCCGCAAGTGAACACAAAAAGTGATGCTTTTTTATATAAAAGCCAAGTCTTGTAAAATTCCCTACTACCCAGCTAATTTTTCTGCATTTTCTGGCATTTTTCTATGGGCAGGGACCTCTAACCTATCTTACAGTTCCTATAGCCAAATAAAATGTGTCTTATTTAAACATTTTTAGAAAGTCATTAAGTACCTACACATTTCACCTAGCTTCCCAGGTGGAAGAAAGTCATTTTGCAGAGCTGCTGGTTGAGCCACTGGCAAAAGAAAATGTCTCACTACATCTTGCTTGCTCCTGACTCACTACTAACAAACAAAAACTCTTTAAACATCTTGTGCTTGTTTAAGCACAGTAGCTTCAATAAAATCACCTCTCACAGAAGGAGCCTGTCAGGAAGCCTGTCCAAGCCATCAAGGAGGCACTGGGTGACAGTTTGAGACCCCAGCATCATTTTGGAGTTCTGTGGCAGACTGGGGTGATGGGAGTTGGGAGCTGGTTGTAACAGATCTGTTCATCTAGTCAAGGTGCCCACAGCTGCCCACTGCCTTCACTCATGTGCTGCTTCCTGAGTACAAGCCCAATCAGCACTAACATAGCTCCCTGGACACTTTTGGCCTCATGCTCCGTGGCCCCCATGCTTCAGGTCTTCATCACCACCGGACCTTCCCCATGTCCATCTTTTCCACCTCTGATCTGTCTTCAGTTTCGACTGGAGTACGGGGACCACCTCCTATAGTACCTGAGCATCCTCGAAAGCACAGCAGAGTGCTGGTCCTGTTTGGAGATATAAACACAAATAACACTGTTGATTTTATTTTTTCTTTATTTTTTTTCTTTCTTTTCTAGTATATTCTCCTTTCTTTGCCATGATGTCATATTTCCTTCCTTCATCTTATATCTGTCGTGTTTGGAAATATGTTAAGTGCATGGAGTACATCTAAGACTGTAAGAGCTGATTTTTAGCCATTTGAAGTTAAATGAGCAGCCAGAAACAGCTGACACCATAACCACAGGCCATGGGATTAACTTCTTTTTGGTTTCTCTTTCATTGGTGCCTGCCAAAGCTCTTCTAGAAAGTGTAATGAATGTGAAAGGAAATAAACATATTTGCTTGTGCACATCAACCACTGATGCATCAGGGCACTCCTCCTAAGACTTCTGCAACTAAACCTATTGTCTCTATAGCTAGGGGTAGTAGAAAATGGTTTAAGTTAAGGCAACACATCATGTCTGGCACAAGAAATAGAAACCAAGGCTCCAGAAGTTTCAGTTTTGAGTGTGAATTTCTGCATTTCCTGTATTTCAGAAGAGCTCACTTTGGTGTCAAGAGACCCAGCTACAGAGCCTAAGAATGAAAGGCTGTCTCCACACCACAGCCTCTCTGTCATTTTTCTGTGTTTAAGCACACAGCTGGCTGTGGCCCAGCAAGGTCTCTG
Source organism: Coracias cyanogaster (assembly GCA_033124195.1). Taxonomy (NCBI): domain Eukaryota; kingdom Metazoa; phylum Chordata; class Aves; order Coraciiformes; family Coraciidae; genus Coracias; species Coracias cyanogaster. Next base: position 20,600 of record JAVSBS010007106.1, on the reverse strand, counting down.
ATCCATGTTGAAAAGGAACCAGCAAGACGACTGATGCCATGATTCAGCATCACATTTTTCTCTCTGTCTGGTTGTTTTGAACTCTTTCAGAGCAACAAGCAAGATTAATGCTGAGATTATTACTGGTAATTATAAATATCGGTGAAGTGATAACATTTTCCACTTGGTGGCAGTTACTGCTTTTGAAAATAAGCACTAAGTGCAAAACACACATTTAATGCAGTTTTTTACTGAGGAAAAGCTCCAAGGTGCCTGATGGGCACAGACCCCTGCTAGATACAGGGTTGAACTACAGACCTTTGGGCCAAGGATGTGTCCCAGGAGCCATAAGTGTGGCAGATAGCCATGCATGGCCATGTTCCCTCACACCCTTCTGTGCCCACCCAACCCCATGAGTGTCCTCTAGGGTTGACAGGAAGATTTTGCCTTTACCATTCAGGGAGTCCCATGGCCCTTGGACAAGGTCAGAGAATGAAGATTTTGAGCGTGGGCCTGTCAGCAAAGACTTAGCTTCCTGCAGGCTGTTTAATTGAGGGAAAATGCTCCCTCTGCTCCTGTTTTCTCCAATTTTACCTTGCCCGCAGGTATCGTGGTGCTGAAAGGAGCAATTTTCCCCCATTCCCTCATGTGGTGCTGTGCTATGGCAGAGCACCACATGTGGGCCATTAAATGCAAGGACACTGTCCCTGATTCAGGGCACCTGGGATGTAAGCTGCTGGGAGTTGGAGAGAGCTCTGGGGAAGTATTACCTAACCTTCACTTCATGCTCTTCTCAAGGCATCCACGGTTGGTTCCTCTCAGAGACAGGGCACTGGACTAGGACAACTAACTTTTTGTTCTTTTTCTGCTAAGATTCTGCCACAATAGGAAGGCAGAGGGCAGGACTGTTGCACCTTCAGTCAGGCTGCTGACTAAAAACAAGGTCATTATATGACAAGCAGTTATTCAATTAAGTTCATGAATGTCAACGCATTTTTGCATGAAAACTTTTCTTAACAAAAAAGCAAAATATTGAGGTTTCGACTCATATCCTTCGATATTCCGTATTATACTCAAAGTACAGAATTTTTTTCTGTTGAAAGTTAACAATTGTCCTCAAAACACAGCCATTGTCATCCCATTTGCTGTTCTGAGACTACCTCTTGAAGTAATACTATATCAACTGGGGAAAATAAAACATTACCTCTCTCTTGAGCAGAAGGGCATTGTGGTAAACAGCTCTGTCACATACTCCCATGGACTACCATGTCCTTTATGCACCGGGACCTCCAATTTCTAGGTAATGCCTTAATCTCTAACAGAGCTGCATACTCTTTCAACAAAGAAAAGATATCCTGAGGCCATGGCATGTACTTCCATAGCTGAGACTTATTTTGAACTGTAGTGAACAAGAATGAGTAGAAAAGCCATACTCTCAAAGTTCCCTTCTCTCACCACTGAATGGGAAGCTGAGTGCTTCCGCCTAATTATTCTGACCTTTCTGCTATCAGGAATTGACAGACTATTCAAGGAGCAGAGAAAGAGGCTCTATTTTTGCTTTGGTAATGTGTTGCTTGGTGGCAGCATAGCCCTCTGACACTGTAGTGTCTCTCTTCAGCATTCATTTCCTCTTGGGCCCACGGTTTGATACAGAAAAAACCCTCAAAAAAAAAAAAAAAAAAGACAGGAGAATATATACACCACTCTCATCCAGCTATGCATCTCTCCTCTCTAAGTGCAGCTCTTTTGCCATTGAATTTTAGTGCAAAGTACTCATATCCCAGAAAGGGTATGGCCCATTTCTTAGTGTTGCTAATGAAAGCTCCCTTCCTTTCTGTTACAGCCACTTCTTTTTCAAGAACTGACAGGGGAAGGAAGATGGTTTTCTGTCAGGTAGAGAGAAATACATGACACGGACAAATGGTGGGTCCTACGTGTGGTCTATCGGGAGAGCCAGATGCCAGAAGTTTCCTATCCCTGTCTCGAAACCAAAATTTCCATTTTGCAGATAGTTGGTATGATGGTGCCCTCATGCTAAGTCAACCGTACCATGTCCCACACAGGGAGTTTTAGGAGAGCTTGCAGTTAGAGAGTCACATTTTCTATCCCATTTCTTTGTCTCTTGCTCATCCTGACCTTCTCACAGGGCTTATTTTCCTCTTTCTATTACTTTTCCATGTTCTCCTCTCTGCCACTAATGCCAGTGACAAGGTACAAGAGTGGCTATCTAAATTTCCTTTCCTTCTAATTCCAATTACTTTTCTTCTCCCAAAGGAAAAATTTCAAAGGTAGTTATAATATTAATTGGATGTGAAATTTTGCTCAAAATTTTTTCCCCTGTGCTTTTGACACGTTGTATTGGCTATGACTAGGCAGGTAGTTATGTTAGGGAAAATCAAACTGCTATAAGTGAAAAATTACTGAGATTAGAAATGTGGAAAATAGCAAGTAGGTAATTAGCACAGCTTAGCCCACTTGTCTGAATTTTCTTTTTGTATTTATTCATTGACATTTTTGTACAGCACTGGAAAATTCCCTCTTCAAGCTAGGTCTAGTGAATACCCATGCCATCTGCTTAAATATCTAATTTGCAGTATGCCATCTATATGACCTTCAGTTTTCAAATTATTTTATAACCCATCAATCTGTGCACGTGGCACAATATCCTCTCTGTACCGGATAACTGGTAAGCACATTTAAACCTCTCTTATGGTAAACAATATTTTCTGTGCTCACCACAGCTTTGTTCTCCATTCCTTCCCATGCCTTCTCCATTACAGAAGGACAACATAATGAATTTGTCAGCATCAGAGTCATTTTCATCTGACATTTTGCATGAACCATTTGCTTTCAGCACTCAGTTTTTTAATATTTTTAGCTGATTTTTACCTGTCATGCAGACTCTGTTAGAAAATAGCAATTTTGCATTTCTTAAAGGGGAAAACTGTACAACTCAGCACGGAAACCAAGACTACAAAGAGCATATAGGACAAAATGCTGTGGACTGAGAGCATTACTCATGCAGGTGCTCACTACGTGATATTCTTCATAAAAATAGTATCCGGTGCTGTCGTCACTAGAATTGTCCAAAGGAATGAACAAAGGCAAACAGCTTGCTACGTGCTCCAGATGGGGTTAAGTGAATGTCTCCCCCTTAAAGCATTTTCTGAAGAGTTTATGTGTCATGTCCTTGAGCTGCCTGGCTGTCAGTGGTTTTTCAAATACATTCTGCATTTCCTTCCTTGCTCCCTTACAATCAGATGCTGCTGATGCAGCAGTACTAAGAATGTGACTTATGTTAGAAGGGAAAATGTTCACCCATCACATGTTCAACATATGTCACTGGGAAAAGACCAGCCCAAACAAATAGCAAGGGGCAAAAAGATTTCTCCAAGTGCTGGTCACCAACATAGAGTGAAGGATTGAATCTCCCAGATGAAGCTTTTGTCATGAAGGGAACAATCCCTCAGGGCAACGTGGGGCAGTCAAAAGGGAAAGGGTTTGCATTCAGCAGCACAGTGGAGCACAAATGGACATAAATGAAGTTTACTGACTTCTGTGGGGGCACTAAGGAACTTGTTCATGTCTTACTGCCCAACCTAGGACACTGGAAAAAGGAGTTCACTCGCTCTTTGGTTGAACAGAAAAGCATGGCTTGTATCTCCAGTGGTCCTGTTGGGTTTCAGAATGAAACAGGACAAGACGGTCAATCTGAAGGTGTCCAGCACTGTAGAAATCCAAGTTGGTAGGTCAAACAGCAGTGTTTCCATCTTCAAAAAAAAATAAGGATGCCACTGAAGTCCGTATCCCTGAAAACCAAGATGACAGCCAGTAATTGGCATCAGAGCATTTCCTCTGTCACTTCTG
>JAVSBS010007105.1:18382-30406 GCA_033124195.1 Coracias cyanogaster | reverse complement strand
GGATGCGTTCCTGTGGAACCTGCCCTAGATTCTATGGTCCTTCTTGGCAGGGGGGTTGGACTTGATGATCTCCCGAGGTCCCTTACAACCCCTAACATTCTATGATTCTATGATTCTATGATCTGTGGACTAAGGGAGAGTAGATGAGGTCACAAATAATTTATCTGTGTGAAGTCATGGGGCTTGAATGCGAAGTCATGTGAAGTCATGAAGACATAAGGGCTCTCTAATATTGTAGAAAGAGGGGGAAAATGAGAACCAAGGGCAGTGAGGTGAAGCCAGCAAATTCAAATGAGACCTTTGACATGCTTTCTGTCAGTGCATGTGAACAGTCAGTGTTGTGGAGGTTGTTGATTTTCTGCCTCTTGATTTTTTCAAGTTCAAAGCAATGTACTTTTCTGGAAGCAGTACTTTGGTTGAACAGAGTTGTGGATCTCAGTATAGTAATAAATGGGTAAAATGTAATGGCCTTGACAAACAGGATTCAAACTAAGAGATCTTTTGGTTCATCCTGCCCTTATATTATCTGAATCTGTGAAATTTCTTAGACAGCTTTGACTTCCTCATCCTACACTTCATATTTCTTCTTTCTACATTCAGTTCAATGTTTTAAATTCATGCATGAAGGCCAGAGGCACTGGTTTATTGTTGTTGTTTAAATAGTAACTGGAGGCTGAAAACATTTCTGTTTGTCCAGATCTGGAAAAATGTGGAATGATAATATTACTGAAGGGAAAGAAAAAAAAACAAAAAGAAGCAGAAGGAATACTGTGTACCCAACAAAACAGAGGCAAGAATGTAGGAATGTAAATGTGTTACAGGCTGTTGGATGCAAAAATAAAACTTAGAAAAGACTGAGGAGTTGAGAGGCATAATACGATCCAATTTATTTAGACTAGAAATTGCCTTCCCTAGATTGCTAAGGTGACAGGAAAAAAATATGAAAAGAAGGTAATCATATTTGTTTAAGTCTGGCAGTTTCCACTGAAATGCCTGTCTCTCTGTAATAGTTTTTTTGAAGAAAGTGCCTTGGGGAATTACTAGAAAAATGAGCTTTATTAAGTGTTCATGGCCATCTGAACTACCCACCCATCCAGTATAAATATGTTCTGGCAAAACAAGTGTTTGTGTTGCCATGGCCTTTCCCATGATGTTATTTTCTTAAGCAAAAGCATTTTTCTAGCTGAGATCTTAACAAGGACACAGGCAGGGCGCCATGATTCAATCCTTGAAGAGGAAAATAATGATTTGGAGGGAATTATGAAGGAAGGAGATGGTCTCAGAGGGAGTAGAAGAGAGGACTTAGATATCTAGTGACTCTTTTGCCCAACAGAAGCAGTGATCCCTTCCACTAATCACTCCAGTTCTGTTGGAGAGTAGTGCAGCCTGAACCAGCCCTGCAGAAACACTGATAAGCCCAGTGCGAAGATTCACCTGTAGCGTCCTCAGTATAGGGAAAATCTCTCTTAAAAATAGCTCAATTGTTATTTGCTGAGCAAATCACATACCTCTGATACATGCTTCCTCAAATCAGGTCACAGGGCCCTGTGCTGTGCATAGGTACAGGGACTCTACACAAAAATATGTCACCAAGGTCTGTGTGGACCCATTTGATAGATCTGCAAGATTTGAACTGTTCTGTATACTGGTTTTTTTTTTCTTCCTTTGCCTTGCAAAATCACTTAGGGAAGGTCCTACCTAAGGGTTTCACATTAAGTTAATACTTTTGCAAGTGAAAATGATTGTGAATTTTACATTGTTTACTGATTTATTCTCTGGCTTTAGATTAATATCAAAGTGTTTTATCATAAAAACTAGTGAGCTGGTCCCAGAAGCATTGAACAACATCATTATATAGCTAGTATGCATCACAGTGAGTAAAGCAAAACTAACAGGTGCTTACATAAAGTGCAGAAGAACAAGGCAGGTATTGAGTCACCCTTTTTCTGCGTATCTTCCCAAATCTCAGTAATCATTGGTTTGTGAGGTAGAGATCATATCTAAATCCTTCTGCTTCCCAGCCACCAAGGGGCCACAAATTCCTTTCTGAAGGAATAAAAGACAAAAAATACCAGCAGTACCAAAAGCTGGGGCTTATCTCTCATAGGGTTTCCATGAGATTTGGGTGTTTTCCTTCCTTCAGCTCCTGTGAGACAACTCTTTTCACTCAGGCTGCTTTCATACCCATATAGCTCTGCGAATCACAGCAGAACATTGATCTCACCAGAGAAAGTAAAGGCAATAAGGTCCACGAATGCTAAATGTAGGTCCAAATCCAGGTAAGAATCTATTTGTAGGAGAGAATGCATTAAAAAAAAAAAGAAAAAAGTGAAAAATAAAAATGGAGTAGACCACTTAGGTCATCTTATCCTCCAAAAATAATTTTTCTTCAGAACACAAACCACATCATGAGATGGGGAGCAGTACTCCTTCTTTTTGAAGCAGTATAATCCACATCCCACTGATACCTGAACATAACACCATTCTAGTGAAACAGATCAGTTACAGAACTGTGTCAAAACAAAACAGTATGGAACATTTTATTTACCTTTAAATAAAATATGTCAGCTGGAAACTAAGAGAGCAAATAACATTTGATAGAAATAACAGAATATGCTAGAACTTTATTCCAAAAAATGTGTAATGTATTCCCCTAACTGCTGAGACCCATTCAATCTCTTGCTCCTGCAGTGAGATTACTTTTAGAAATCCCAGGAACAGAGCTTTCTGGGAGACGGTTCTCCAGCCTACCACCTCACAATAAGTTCTTCCTGTTAAACTCAACATTTGCCTGCCATCTCATTAATCTTGTTGAAGCAACTAAAACAGCTCGTATTTGCCATCTTTCTTCTTCATAACCAGTGGAAGAAATCACAGAATACCCAATTTAAAGCTAAAAATGCACAGAAAGGAGAACATGAGCTAAATCCAGCTTGCTTTATGCAACTAATTCCAATGAAATTAAAAGGCTGTTTAGGGGAGGGAAGCAAACTTACACCACTACATAACACCAGTCATATCTTTGATTATTTTTTTAATATGACCTTTTGAAAATTAGGTTAGAAAGAGAATTCCAAATTAAAATTGAATCAAGTCTCTTGCTCTTGAAATTCAGGAGGGATGTATCTGATGCATGAGGCAATAATGGAACTGCGTATTGTGGGTTCTATCTGACTCATGGTCCTAAGTGGATTTAGTTGTCACAGTGTCACGTAGGGAGTTTTCAAGCTCCATTCAGCAAGAAGAGGGTTGACCTGGAGAATGATTCTGGGGCAGAGGGAAAGGGAACAAGCTGCAGAGGATGACAAGGCTGCCAGAAGAGCAGCAAGAGTCACGCAGAACGTGACATCACTTGGAGGCATTTTAAAGTTGATGCTAACATGAATTCGGAGATATGGGGAAGCCAAGAGAGACCTAGAGGCTAGAGATAAGACTATAAATTGAGTTACTGGCTGTTTGTGACAGCTTATTTGCTGCCACAAACAGTTATGGAATTTTATAGATGTATCTCATTTGTCAGAATTCCCCCAGGTTGCTTATAAACACTCTTGAAAGGTGGCCCGTTCACACACATTTCCTCTCTTGGAGTTCACAGTCCCTAGAGCAGAAAGTTCTTAACAGAGGTAGTGTTCTCTACTTCAGCTACAGGTGGGTTTATTAGTGAGAGGTGCTTCTGTTTTCATCTTTGAAAGGATCATTCTTGAATTTGAGACTGCTGAAGGAGTGAATATGCATTTAATTCAGCCATTTCTAATATTGAAGCCATAAACCCCATGGCTGGGTTGGCCCAGACCATGTGGAATGGCATTGGGAATGGCTACAGTCACTTCTCTGTCTGCAAATATGAGTAAGCCTCTTTTGAATGTGATCGTGGAAGGTAATTCCCGTTACTTCAAAATCTGAATGGAAAAAAATGAAGATACATTTATATGTGATGGGAAAATTAAGCTAAATTATCGTCATGAACAATGAGGTTAATGAACAATAAAATAGCCCACCTTCAACAAAATGCTAAAGAACACAATGTATAATTTAGTTCCAAATATATGCTTTTTTATTATGAAAATTAATAGTACATTTAATTAATATGGAATTATTGGGAATGACATACTTTACTGAAGAAATAATGATGAATTCCTGAACATTAGAGGTAGGTTTTGTGGTTCCTATGATGAAATATTTTTAGCTGGTTGACATATGAGGGCATTTAGAATTGGCCCAGTTTCTTTAATGGAAAATAATTTATTGTGTGAAATACTTAAAAATTATTCTCACATAACTTGCAGGGAACTTACCGGGTTTTTATTAAGCTGGAATAAAGCACACATGGTTTGTCAGTCAATTAATTAGTTGTCCTTTAAGGCCTACCGTTGTGGCCCTACATGGAGATGTAAGTGAGCATAAAGTGTCCCCTTTATTTCTCTGTTGAGCTCAGTCCTACAGGTAAGAGTGGTAAAGCAGGATCTGCAGAACTACAAAGGAGACTTTGGTTCACTTTCCCGAATCATTCGCTATGATCATTGCGCTAAACAGACTTCAGTTTCATCTGATGCAAGACTGGAGCAGTTTTCTTATAGTGGGGGGACAGACAACTCCACGCTACTGCTTTGTTCAGAGCACACTACAAAGTGATGATCCATTCCTAGTTGTGGTGGTTTTTTCCCCATCATCAAATAATCTAAGGCTTAACAAGATGTAAAAACTAGACTTAGTCTGATTATAAAACCTTAGTTCTAGGTTAATACCTTTAGGTTATGTGGTTAAAATGTTGCAAACCTTCTTTATAAAAAGCTTAAAATAATTTTGACCCAGTTTGTGTTTGCAGTCAGATACTGATGTAAGCTGAATTGCAATAGTCCAGTTGTATATCTCTCATGTTTTAGATGAGAATGATCTGGTAATGTATTTCTCTTTGAATTAGCAATTCAGTAGCATTTGTTCAGCATTTCAGCATTTGTCCACTGCTTTTTAAATGCCAATGTATGTTGTAAATAGTCTAAGAATGACTGTCACCATTGGTCTGTCACAGACAGGTATTATTCATATCCAAAGTCTTTGGAGGAATTAAGTCCTCTGAGATTCATAAACAATATGCTGTTAATGTCTTGTATAGAAATGAAGACAGCTGATAACACCCAGCAGTGACACAGTGGGATTCAGCACAGTGGGACTCAGCTTGGAGGTGGAGGCCTTCCCAGTGACTATGACTTCCTTCTTCCAAAGCTTGTCATCTCTAGTGCAGAGACAGTTGAAGTGCATGCTAAAATGCTCCCAAATCACCATGTTCTCTAACATAAGTAGAATCAGTGGAACAGTTTAGAAATGGCTGGATGGATTATTCCATTTCCCTGTTGCAGGAAGCAAAGAGCAGTCTTAAAGATAGGCAGCTGAAGGCCACCATCAGTTAAATCGGCCTGCGTTTGAGAGTCAACACCTCCACACATTAGAGAGGGCAAATACCAGACTTGAAAGGAATATACTAACATTTGTTGTGGCAACGGGCAATCACTTGTCTACAGCAAATCAATATAGTAACCAAAATTTTGGTTGTATGTTGAACATTGCCCCTAAAATTTTGAAGGGCCAGAGAAGTGACAAACCTCTCTGTACTGGGTCTGGCTGGGATGGGATTAATTTTCCCTATAGCAGCCCTCACAGTGTTGTGCTTTGTATTTGTAGCATGAAAGGTGTTGATAACACACCTGTGTTTGGGCTACTGCTGAGCAGTGCTCCCACAGCATCAAGGCTGCCTCTCCAACATCCCCGCTCACCTCTGTAGGCCAGCAGACTGCCAGCAGGCAAAATCTTGGGAGGGGCCATAGCCAGGACAGTTCACCCAAGCTGACCAAAGGGATCTTCCATACCATATGATGTCCGCTCAACAATAAAAGCAGGCAGGGCAGGGGGAAGGGGTGCATTCGTTAGTGCAACATTTGTCTTCCAGAGCAACCACTACATGTACTGAAGCCCTGCTTCCCAGGAAGTGGCTGGACGTTGCCTGCTGATGGGAAGCGGAGAATAAATCTCCTGTTCTTCCTTTTCTTCAATGCATGGCCTTAGCTTTTGCTTTATTAAACTGCCTTTATCTTGACCCATGAGTTCTTTTCCATCTGATTTTCTCCCCTAGTCCTGCTCAGGAGGGAAGCGATAGGACAGCTTGGTGGGCACCTGGCAGCCAGCCAAAGTCAGCCCACCACACTTCTAGACAGGTATTATGGAAATGTTTGATGAACTTTATTTTAATTGAACACATTTTATCCCTGTAAAGACCATGCCATGGCTCAGACATGTGTTTTTTAATTCTGTGTTTGTTCTCTGTGTCTGAAGGACTGAAGGACATTTGCCAAACTATTCAGTCATTGGACAGAAGTTGGAAGAGCTACCAGAATATGCTCCTCTAATACTTATTAATTATACAATTTCAAGTATCACGTTGCTAGCTTTTGAAATAGTGCTAAGGTATCTAAATGACTAGTATAATCCAGCAATTAACTACACTGTGAATCTAATAAATTACTCTGAAGGAGATCAACTACCTTGGAACACTGTAGTTCCTCACTGATATTACTCAGAAGGTGTTTGTGGCAGGTGATCTCTGATTTCAAGCTCCTAGAAATAATTTGAGAATATGGATCACAGATGTCTCCAGCACAGCAGTGGACAGTTATCTGCACTGACAATGTGTTTGGGATGAAGTTTTGGCTCTGCTGAGGTCAATGCAAGTTTGCAATTGCTGCTTAAGAATAAGACCATACAGCTGAATGAGGAGGGTGGTTCTTTGAGGTTTTTTAGTCAATTTTGCCCTAAGCCACATTAGTCATCAAGGTGTTGGGGTTCTGGGAAAACAATGAAATCTCTTGTTCTGCTCTTTGGGATTTCCTGTTATTGCATGAATGAAAAACAGAGAGAATGAGCTCTACATCTTGGAACCTTCAGAAAGTGAACTTAGGCCAGTGAAAGTGTCTGCTGCTTTCAGGAGATTTTGGTGTGGTTGTGAGTCTTGGAGATCACTTTGAGTTCACACACTAAGAAACAGCAGTTATAAAATTAAGCCACTTGAGATCATGTCAGTGTTCCTAAGCACTAGAAACAGCCACTCTTCTTGGTGCTGGGCCATTGTGCAGAGCCTGCCTTGGGAGATATCCCAAGGATACCCGCTGAGTATGAAAGAAGTACTCAGCCAAGAAAAGCAGGAAAAAGTGTTCTGAAGTGAGGAAAGGGATGCTGTTTTCTGGTTTCAAGCCACAGAAGTCCAAGAAAGGGAACCAAAAAATTAAAGAGCAAGAGGACTGAAGGGGAGTAAAAGTATCTTTTTACATTAAGACTGGCCAGAGCAGACCACTGTTTAAACTTTGGAACTTCATTATTCTTGGTCCAGCTGGCAGTCTGTTAGAAGAGTCCTCTTGACTCCTGCGTATCCAGACAAGTTTGGAGAAATGCAGGTTTTCCTATTACCACTCTTGCAAGAGTAACAATTTCCTTGCCAGAAATCCTGATGGGGGGAAAGCTACATATCTGCAAGTAGAATAAGGACAGAGAAAGCAGGGTTGATGCTTCAGGAACCCAAAGGGTACTTCTAGCATGCAACCAAGAAGAGTCTGTCAGTGTTGGTGTTGAAGACAGTTAACTGACTGCACTGTGTCTGTGTTGACAAAAATTCCCTCAAAGTACCGTAGTAGTCAAAGCCTCTGCTGTAACATAAAAGTTAGATTTCTGAAGGTTAACTGCTCTCTGCCAGAAGAAATTGGTTTCTGTCTCATCATTTCCTGTACAGCTTCCAGAAGCAGGACTAAGCTTGTGACCAGAGCCACAGGAAGGGGGTGGTTTGTCTTGCCTGGCAGCCCCCGAGAACTCACCTCTCATACCTTCTGTCTGTTTGAAAACATATCACTAAGAGGTGCTTGCAGGCAATAGACATTTCTCTTTACTGCTTCAGTAAAAATGTCCATCTGGCAAAATGCAGTGGGACAAACTGTGATGCTGCCTAAAGAAAAGCTTGTCAGCCATGGGCTTTTTCCAGTGGCCAGTAACAAGGGGAGCAGCAATTACAGCCCTCAAAGTGAAGGGAAGGCTTTGCCTCTTCCCTGCCTTAGCTGATCAAGGCTAAAGAGTGCCTTGATACTGCAGTGAGACCAGGAAATCCTTCACTCTATTATCTGTATTATTTTCAGTGCCTTCTAGTAACAAAAAGACAGGCAAAGGGTCCATCAAATGCCACCTGAAGAACAAAAGAGAAACATGGGGCAGGAAAAGGGATGTTTCTGGAAGAAAAAAAGAAGATTGTGGGAGATAAACTGAGCTCCATTTTGTTAATTGTTTTGAATTCAGCAAGGTAAACCATAAGCCTATAACTTTGGAAATTAATATTCTCTGTTGTAATATGTAATAGTCTTTATGAACTGTTATTTCTCTATTACCACTTTGCCTTTCAAGGCATTTTTAATTTTAAAGTCTTCTGTCCAAGTGAGGGCATATCTGCAGGTGCCACCTAACCTTTTAAATTATACATATGTATATACACACATATTTTTAAAGAATTGCGTATGGAGGGAGAATAACCAAAAGAATAGAAACAGATAGTCTTGGAACCTTAACACTATATTTTTTGTTTCCTTGAAAATTATTTGCAGATTTGCTGAAGAAAAACATGATTTCACAAAGACTAAAGATTCCTACAAGAGGTAATAGGAGAAAGATTCTAACTTGATACATTTCCCATTTTCTTAAACTTCCAGCCAACTTTTTCCAAAGCTAAACAGCAACACCTAAATACTGGCATACACATGCAGATTTCATTTAGAATTTTCAAAAGGCAGTCCTGAGCAACTGTGGGCTTTGGCAATCCATTTAGGGACACAGATACTGTTCTTAGTAAACAAATGAAGATGGACGTTTATGCCTCTACCTGAACATTCCACAAACTTATAGAGAAGTCCACATTCAAATAAGTTTAGTATTAAGTATTGTTCTATTCTGAGGTCCTATGCATTTTATATCTTCTTAGATATATTTAGTTAATTCTTGTCACCAATAAAAGGTATATTTAATCAGAGATATAATCTCCTACTTAGATCTGGGTTAGGCACTGTTACACATAGTTTATACTATTATTTGCATTTATTTTTCTGGATAATTTTTGTTGCATGAAGAACCTGTGTGGCTGTTCTGTAGAGTGTATAGAACATGCTGTGTCCCCCCACAGACTAGTGAATTCCTGGGTCTCTTCCTGCGAACTGACTTCTACTACACATTCTCTAATCTGTATTATGTCTGGCCTGTCTCATCCTCCTTGTCTATCTGTTCCCAGTGTGCACTCTTCAGGTTTTTGACCCCTCCTTTCTCTTTTTGTTTTGAACACCGGCTGTTTTTAATCCAGATATTCCCAGTTCCCCAGTCACACCTCAGCTGTCAGCACAGACATAGGCAACCACTCTGCATGGCAATGTAGCAGAGTGGGCATGAACGACATAGAACTGCTTGGCCCAGAGACCAGGGATTGCTCCTTAGAGGACATGACATAATCCTGAAGGTGTAGCCTCTTTGTGTCCACTTGCCTCCCAGACTCCCAACAGTATCCTTGTTTCCTGCTCCTGCCATAATGTGACTAGTGGTAACTTATTTCCCTGCCCAGTGACTCCCTACTACTTTGCAAAATGAGTTTCAGGTAGAGTAGTACACGAAAACACCCCAATCTGTCACCAAGCCCAGGAACAGTAAGGTTTTGCTGAAAGAGGTAACCTAGCAAGTCAGGGAGAGAGATGTCCCCACAAGCTCACAGACTGTGCCATCATACAGGCTCAGATTTCTAATTCTGTAATTACTTAACTATTTAGTCAGGTGCAGCTGTATTGCAGACTACTATTTCCATTTCTAGGTTACCTGTGTAGCCACATTTGTCATAGGCGGCAGTGAGGCAAGAAAGTAATTGGTAATTTTAATGGAATGCTGGCATACACTTCTATGTCAACTTCCCTTTTTAGCTAAATGCTGTTTCAAAAAATCTTCCGTGTTAGATATGTATAAAAAAAATTTAAGAGATTGGAGGAGGTTTTCATACAGGAGTCAACAGAAACAAAAATCCTACTCTACCGCTGTGCAGTACAAGCAATATTTAAATGTTTCAGGCATTTTCACAATGGTTTGAGTTGGAGGAAATCTGAACCAAACACAGACTATAATCTTTCTAATAGAATTTAAAATTTGTTGAGCACATTGCAGTTAGCCAGTTGTCTGACGATATTACAGGCAAGGGGTTAGGTCAGAATGACCTGGACACATGCAGGGAAACCATTACCTTCTCAAGTCATTCTGCTTGGGGTAATAATGTTGAAACCTACAACAGAGAATGGATCATGTCATAGCGGTAAGCTTAGGAGGGAACACCTGGGCTAAGAAGTGCTACAAATGTGTGGAAGTGTTGATACCCCCCTCATTGCTGCTAGAGAACGGGAGTCCTAAGGCTGAATGCTGTTTAAGTGGAAAAGCTTGGCAACATGTGCCTGGGAACGTAGTTGGCTTCTGGCTCAGGATAATACTGTCAGGCAGTACCACCTCAGGGTATCAGTGTGGCCTTTTGGGCTCAGAAGGAACCACTGTGCTTCCAAAGTGCAGTATCACTTTCAGACTAGGAAAGAGCAGCTATGGGGGTTATAACTGAGCACAGTTACTACCAGACTGTGCTGAACAGGACAGAAGGCTCTAAGCCTATGCTATTGCCTGAAAACTGCAGTTTGGTACAGTTCCACTCCAGCTATACAGGGGACAAGAGCACTTTGGTCAGCTTTTAACACTTATTTTAACACTTTTCTCTCACATGTCTTTGACAGTGAGTGTTTGAGAGAAGTCCCAAGAAATCCAGAACACTGAATGTGTCATGGTAGGCAAAAATATTTTTCTCCTCCTCTTGATTCCAAGGCTGTGAGATAAATCATCACGTTTGCTTCCCTTTGCCATCCGCTTCTAACACATAAACAAAGAAGCCACTCTTCTGTTGCAATGTGTCTGAGGTAGCTGTAATCACCATGCTGAGTGACAGTAACTGGTATTTGCTTTGGTCAGCTTTAAGGTCATGCTAATTAAAACTGATCTTCCTACTCCCATATTGAAAGAAACACAGTATCTGGAGGCAAGATCATGTTGTCAGACATGGGGAAAAACTTTAATAAATCCTCAGGCACCAATGTCTGCCTCCCTCAAAGCTGGCAACAGTAGTTTCCATGCTCCAAAAGAACACTGTCATATTCTCTAGGCTCCTGTCCTTTCAGCGTGCATCAACAATTCTACTAGTAGGACAAGAAAAGCTTATTATGCTAGATAGCAAACCAGCACATATTGTTGATTGGGAATTTGTGTGACGGCCAAAGATATCTACTATTTTTTTTCTGAAGTTTCCTTTCTCCAGTACTTCATTGGAGCGCTTTCTTGAACATGAATAACATCCCCAGAAACCTGTAGAATGGGGAATAGAAAATACTGAAATAGGAGGAAGCACTGGGGAATCCAGCGTGCAATTCCTTAGATGCGGGTTTTAGTCAGGATGCTGGAATCAGTACAAAATGCCTAATAAACTCTAATTATGGCACAGTTTAATGTTGTCTTAAAGTATCTCCAGCAGCCTGTTGCCACCCATAAGTTGGTTCATTATGGAATCAGCAGAAAGTGCTCACCTTTCTGAAGCATTAGCACACTGCCTGCTGTGCTGGTTCATCTGGGTGTTGTCTGTTCAGTTTCTCACTCACTACTGACATTTGATAAGATGAGATTGGAGTCATAGGCTTCAGAACAATAAAATGTCTTTGTCTTGTAACCTCTGTCTGCTCAACAAAAACCTCTGTAAAGACTTCAAGGTTTTTTGAAATCTAGCAAAGTAGCTTTCAGAGGATGCCTTGATGTTTCATAAGATACTACAGGTTTTCACGTACAAAAACTTGAAGTAGTGTTGTGCTGATTCAGCCATCATCATTTTACGCTGCCATCAGTTGCCTGATCACACAGCCCAAGGCTGAACTCACCAACATCCCCTCA
>JAVSBS010007105.1:3273-16890 GCA_033124195.1 Coracias cyanogaster | reverse complement strand
GGATACAGTATCTATCAGACTGTGTTTTATCCAAACTGGGCACAGATACAAGAAAGTGTTATTTGTATTTATTAACTGGAACATACAGAGAAAGGTCAACACTTTCCCTATTCACCCTTCATCAGCAGAGAGGCTGGTGAGAGAGCAGGCTAAAAGTAAAACTCCTTAATCGACAAAAACTTTTAACTTCAAAAATATGCAAGACACATGAAAGCAAAGAATAAGCTTTTTACCTATACATTTTTTCTCTTATTGAATATTGTTCACTTAAATTGTACTCATAGAGCACATCACAGACTTCTGCTGTTTTTAACTGAAGTCAAAAGAAGTGGTTTCTCTCTTGCTACAGTGGTTGACAAGAAGAAAAGCATTAAAACACCATTCCTAAACAAGAAGCAATTACGAGAAAGCAGAACATGGTTAAAATAGTTCCCATTAATATGTTTTATTCCTTGGTGCAGCACCCTTGAAGTAAACTGGTCAGTTGCTTCTTTAACCTCCTGACTATTTGTGATAGTAGTTACAATTACTGGCCCTTCAATGCAAGTCATTCTGCCTCGTGTCCTGAGATTTTGTGAGTCTTTCTTTTTTGTTGTCTACACTGCAAGGCCTCAGAGAGAAGAGTTAACTCTCTTCTAACCTTATGGTCCTGGAGAGTTTCAAGGTGCTGCTGGAGGTTTTGTGGACACAGGTTGAGCAATCCTGTTGGTATCTCTTACTGTGTAGACATGTGTTTCTATACCTATATGTGGTCATTAGCCAGTTTTCCAGTCATCTGCTGCACCATTCACATTCCCAATATATCACAATAGAGTGGCTTTTCTTGAATGGAGGGGATTCTCAACACAGAAACTTTATTCATAATAACAAAAAATGTCTGACTGGGTTAGCGCAATAGTCTCTCTAGGCCAATGTGCTGCCACTTCCTGTGTCTATTCTTCTCATAGTCCCCTAGCATCATTGAATTAAGGATTTTAAAGAGCACGCCTCTGCCTTATAGTGTCTGTTTTGAGACTGTTATCTGAGATATCTTCTCCTTTGTTTGATTGTTTGGCTGATGCCAGCTACCTCCAGAGACTCTCAGGACAAGATATTCCAGGAATTCACTAACTGTTGTTAAAAAAAAGTATTTTCTTGTATCAGTTTTAAATCACTTCCCTGCTAGTTACAGTGAATGCCCCCACACCTCCATTGTAATATTGCAGGATTTGATGAAGAACACTTCTGTGTTCGCCTTATCCACCACCTTAGTAATTTTATACACCTAAACCATCCTCAGCCTTCAACTCTCCACATGGAAGAGTTCCAGCCTTTTTTGTCTCCCCTCAGAAAGCAGTGACTACATCCCCTTGCCCCTTTATACTGCTCTTCTCTCTGCCCTTTGTAGACCCACTGTTCTTGTGACATAGAGATCAGAACTGTGTGCTGAAGTCAAGGTGGAGGTGCACCGAGGTTTTCTATAGTGCCAGACTGACCCCTCTGTCATGTTCTCAGTAACCTTCCTAATAATGCCCAACATACAGATTTCTGACTGCTGCTGGACACTGCGCCAGATCACATTTTCCTCTCAGCATCTCTGGCTTGGCTTACAGCACCTATTCTCTTTTCAAAGGAATGGGTTTTTTGAGTCCCTTTCTCCATCATAGAGTTGTTTTCTTTTTTTCTCCCGTCACAGTTACTTTAAATACATGAGAGCTGCCAGAGTTAAAATCTGGACTAATCCAATAACTGGTGGCTTCAGACTGCTGTGTTTTAAACCAGAGAGCAGAATGGAATCCTAACTGGAAACCAAAACTGGATCTGGAACAGAATTTGAAATGTCATTTTGAAGCCCTTTTCAAACATATATATAAAAGTTACTATTTTACAATAGTAAATAGGCATCCCCTAGCAGATCTTTGTGCAGTAGGAGGACTGTTTAGACTAGTTTTTGCACAAGCCTTTGTTTCAAGACTGTAGCAAGGGTGCCTGGCTGCTCTGTGCTGCTCTTTAGGTTCTCACTGGGCTTGTTCACACGGGCTTGCCTCCAGTGATCTCCAGTAAACAGCCTTTAATGGAAGAGCGCTGGCAATAGCTTTGATTTATGTTCTTCTGTATCTGTCAATTGTGTGATTATTGCTAATGATGTGCCCTGTAGGTGACAGTGGGCCTAAGTTTCTCGAGCCTTTTCCTGTCGGTCCTACGGCGTGCCTTACTGGGTAGGTGTGTTTACATGTATGTGTTCCTGTGCTTCCATGATCTATATTTGTTTCTGTATGTTCATCTATTGAGTAGTGGTGGTTCAGCCTGTTCATTAGTCCTGTCTCCCACTCCTCTGCCTGAACTGCCAGTAGTTAACTGCAGCGCTTCACCTTATTTACAGCCTTACCTGGGACCTTACAGATTAGGGCAGAGGGAAGCTGCCTGATGCCTGTCCTGAAGCAAGGAAACACAGATGTAGGCTGAAGTAACTTCTTGGCGGAAGGTCCATGCTCCAAGTGTGCACGATTCATACACCATTTCCATTCTCACATTTGTAACCATTCATAATAGAGGATGTAGTAAGAGTTTGTAATACTCCACGTAAGCTGGGTGTGCTAAATGAACCAACTAGTGAATCACTGTGTATCCAGTAATGAGCAAATTTCACCAGCACTGATTCCAAACCAGAGGTAGATAAAATAGGTCCCATTTCAACTACTTGTTTTAAACCCATTATGAATAGAGGGCTGAATGTTATATGTAGGTATCATATAGTATATAATTTTTTGAAGAAACTTTACAGTCATAGAGATGAAATTAAATATTTTGATAGAAGGCTCATTTTTTCAATGCCTCTTTGAGTTACTTAGCAGAATTTAAAATAAAATTGTAAAAATCCTTCACATAAACCAAGAGATCTTTACAATCTTTTACAAGTCATCTCTACTGTCTTTAGCTTCCTCAGGTAGAATTTGAAGGCGGATTTCATACCGGATACAGTACTTCCTTCTGGTGCAAGTGTTGTTGGACTATGTATTATAATAAAAACATTTTGCAGCAGGTTATTAAAATAAAAGTACTTGTATTATACTATATATATATAACTTACATAATTGTATCAGAGTAAATACAACTGTGATTTCAATCCAGTATAAAAGTGTCATTGCAGAAAACATTCCCTTCTGTTTGTAACAGTTGGAGGAACAACTTCAGTTCTGTGATCATGAAGCTGACAGCTCACACCTAACTACTACCGAGGCGTTGCATTGTTTAGGCCTTGTTTAGATAGATGGGAGAAACAGGACAGTCTGATTCATCACACTGTTCTGACTGCTGCCTTTTAAAAGCTCTCAGTCTAGAAATGCAGAGCATGTGTACATCTCTCCAATCGTGAGTTCTCCTGAAAAGGCAATACTGGTCTTTCTATCTTCAGCTTTCTTTACTCATCAGTAAATATATAATTCCTGTAACATACAGGAACCAGTGTTCTCCTTTGATCTCTTCATGACATACCTTGAAAACATTATTTTCTCAAAAAATGCAGCTGTATTTACTGTTCTCTTGGTAGCCCACAGTGGCAAAAGTAGCATCAGAACAGAAGTATCCAGGCATTTGTTGGGCAAAATGTAACCCCTGAGCTTGCTCAGAACAGCAGAAAGAACAGAATAGTTCTCCATCTCCCCAGAATATTTAAAGGCATTGTGCTGTTCCTGCTTTTTCTGAGTAAAGCCCAGGAGGAATGAAAAATTTGAGTCTCTTCCTTACTCAGCGTATTGAGTAACCAGCCCAGGCCAGATATAAAATTCTTTTAAACGCAGGCCTCCTTGCTGGCTGCAGCACTGTGCCACTTTGACATCCAGCAGTAATTTTAAATGAAAGTGATTTATTTTTCTGTAGGAGGCAGCAGATGGCAGCAAAGTTATACAGATGTGCCACACTGGTAGAAGAAGAAGAAAAAAATATCTTAGTACACACTCTCTAACAACATTCCATGGAAAAACCGTATCATTTGTTTCTGTCTGTCTTGCGGTGTGTTTAAGACAATAAATCAGGTTTAAAGGCCATCATGCACTTGTAATATGAGGGGCTTTTTTTTCCCCTATTACCAGGAGTTAATTAAATCAGCTTGGGGTAAGCTGATGTGAATTATCACTCAGTAAATCATCTTTGTCTCTGCAGGAATCGATTCATTTGTGCAAATCTTTTTATATCCTTCATTAAACAGATACTGATTGCCTTGTGCAAATATTATCACAAAGTGCTAGACTGTTGGTATGTGCACCCTGACTGACGCGGGAGCTGTGACTGCCAGTCTCTGCTGGGAGCTATGTACACCACTCACTCTCTCATTTGAGTTAGTTGTCTGGTTACATCCTTTTCTGAGGCTTCAAAATAGGTGATGAGATTTTCTTTTAAAGTAGAAAGACGAGAGAGAAAAGAAAATTGTACTATATAAAGTCATAGTGCTTAAAACTGGGTTTTGGACAAGAGCACTGGAAGTTTCTGGGATTTGATCCCTACTCATGAACACGTTTCGCACCGCACTTTACACATGCATGTTTGTTGAAGCTGTCATTGCCAGCAGCACCACACGCACTTAGGAGGAGCAGCAATGTGTGATCATTTCAGATTCTGCTCAGAGTCTGGATTTCAGTTGCATCTTTTTGATAGAGTTCCCGTCCCTTTCTTCTACCTTTTAGTAATTTCTTCAGTCTTCAAAAACAGAACTTGTGAATAAGTATAAAGTAAAACTTACAATGTGATCTTTCAGTATAATAATAGACAAGTATTTGAAAGAAAGATAAGGTTTAGATTTTTTTTCCTGAACTGCTGAAGTCAGTAGACGTTTTGTTTCAATTAGATGGGATCAGCCTGGGATTTGGTGTTGAGATTCGTATCTGGCTCACCAGTTCATCACCACCAGAATGTCTGATGTCTGTAGTGAGGAGACTAATGATATATGCCAGTTGCATATTTTTCATGTTGTTTATCAATAAAGGGCCAGACTATGAATTTGTTCCTTATGCAGAAAGGGATGCAGATCTTCACAGCCCTAGGGAAAAAATTACTTAGAAAAAGTGACTGAGAAATCCATCACTTTTTCCTTGCCTCTAAAGAGAACAAATTTACTTTACAAGGTGCAGCTCTCTTCTTCCATTGTGCAGGCTCAGATCTGCTCCTGAGTCCTCACGCACAGGCAGGGAAGCATAGTGGCCTTTCAGAGTTTACTGTTTTCTAGCAGAGAGCCAGAATAGATTCAGGTCATGTAAGGGGAAATAAGGTACCCACACACCCTTTTGTCTTCTCCTGTAACAGCGGTGGGATGAATTACATGGTGGCCTTTTAGTCTTTGAGTGTTTCAGTTTCATGATAACTCCTGTGGCGTTAACCATCTATTAAAAGGACAATAATCATGTTTATTTGATGAATGGCTTAGTGTGCTCCTGAACTAACAGATAAGATTGTTGTGTTTGTTCTCCTGTTTCTGCCAATACTACTGGACATCAGAGATTAAGACCTGGACGTTTGTTTATTTTTACGCCATGTTAGCAGAGTATGAAGAAAATATAAACCATTTTGTAATTGCTGGAAAAGTTGCATGCAATTTGCAAACCGACAGATCTGGGAAGTGACAGTTGACTGAAAGTATTGGAAGAATATTTATTTAGCAAACCTATTCTGAGAGTCAGGATTTATGACAAAATATATGCCTTGAGCTGGGCTGGATGGGTCTTTTCTGACTTTGGAAAAACCCAGGCTTTTTTGAGTGGGATGGGAGACTCAAGGAGATCTAGTTAAATGTTTGGTAAAAGTTATCACAGAATCAAAGTTACAAGATTTCATTTAGCCTCCTCTTTGCTGTTGCTGTTGCTGGGAATTTTGCAAGCAAAACACTCCAGTCTTGTAAAATCATTAACATTGATTCTAGTCTTAATGGAACCATTTGTTTTTCATTTGGATACATTATAGTTATCAAGCATTTTAACTAGTGTATATAGCATGTAGTAAAAAGGCTTTTACATAGCAAAGTTCTTTACCTCATGAACAAATTATGCTCTCTCTCCTTATGAAGGACACATGGCCCTGCTCCAGAGAATAAACTATTTAAAAATTAAAACAATTTCAAAGCTGACAAAAATTATTTGGTGAAAAAAAAAAAACTTTCTTAAGAAATATTTGGGTAATAAAAGCAAATTCTTGTGAACACAATAAAGAAATTTTAGTTAGGCATAGTTGGATTTAGTTATTGGTTGTACTCGGTCATAGTGGAATTTTTTCTTCTGGTGTCTGTGTGCTCCACACTAAAGTATGATGTGAGATAATATTAAACGGTGTATTGACGGCACAAGGAAAATATTTGGATCGCTGTCTGGAGTTGCCATTATTGGCTTTAATTATGACTTGCTGTCCTCTGGGTACTAAATGAGCCAGCAAAGGCTTCATATGCGCCAAAGTATTCATTAGTATTCCCCTTTCTGTCATTGTACTTGCAGAAAAAGTTTATATCTGGCACCTGACTGCAATTCTTATTAGCACGGACCAAGATGCTTTGCAGATTTTGGTAATCATCTGAAAGTACACCAGTGTCTCTACTTTTTGGATACGGTAGAAGTTGTTCCTAGGTAACAGTGGCAGAACTCTTTGACCACTTCTGATGTAACTGGAGAACAAAGGTTTTTTGCAGTCCTCCATGTGACGTGGCTGCTTAAAGTAAGTTTTGTGTTACCAGCTGGAGAAAGAAAAATAATTGCTTGTTTCCCTCTTCCAGGTGAAGGGACCTGCTCTAGAACTTTATGGGAAAGCACTTGTAGGTCAGCATTTTAGGCCTTTTGCCACCATTCTGTATAGCACTAATAATGAGGCAACAAAAAACTTTCTGAGGTAGAAATAGCCTTTGGAATCTATTTTGGTAGTAAAACATTGTCTGGAGTGAAGTACTCTTTCTTTGCCATAGGGTGTCTCTAGGATAGGTACAAAACAGTAACTCATAAAAGATATTCCATGAACTCTTCTGACACTTCACTATACAGGCTCTGCTGAGAATGGCAACCACTCCTTTAGCATCTGTTCTTGAACAGACTGGTGGACAAGGATGAATTCCTGCCCCAATACAAATTTACCATTGCAAAACTTAATTTTAATTTAGAACCTTGTTTGAACTGAACTTTTAGTCATCTTTTAAGCAGCCTTTGAAATGCTGGCCTGTGAGACATCTGACTGTTCTTAGAAGAAAATACTTTAAGTAAGGTGTGTAAACAGATGCTTCTGATTTTGTAGACATTTGATGACATCTTCCACTTCTCATTTGTAACATTGAAGTATAAGCTGGTCTTGACCTAAGCACACAGCTCTTCTTGAGCTTCCAGGACTTTAAGAAGATGCTTGCTTTCATTGGCTGATACTATTTCACAGTCTTGATCTCCCTGAAAACTCAGGGGTTTCAAAATCCTCACACTCCTCAGTGATTTTAATGTGTACAGGTATGGATTTCAACTACTGTTTAAAGGTTAGTGCCCAACATTTTGCTTTGTGGGATGTTCATAGTGAAAAGATGCTTAGCCAAAGTTCTTCAGTTATGTCCCCTGCTTGGGCAGGAGGAAGAGCTTTCACCTGGACAGCTCTCACCTGGGGCAGGTACAGAAATGGATGAGGAGGAAGAATGCTGTCTCTGTATATTTTAGCCCTTACAGACTAGTTTCCCAAAACCTAGAACTAAGTTTGGTTAGCTGTGCAATGGGAGAGCCTCTGCCTGCTCTGTCATTGTTCTCCAGCCTGTCTAGCCTAGCCTAACTAAGTTCAGTTAAAATACATAGTCATGGGTTTTCCAGGATTTACTTTTTGGCTCTATACAGTGAAAGAACATGCTGCCTTCCAGGCACAGGGCTACCCACTACCTTCTGGCTTGTCTAGTTCAGCAGTGTTGGTCTTTATGCTTTAAAAGACATGGTTTCAAGGATTTGGAGGGGAATGGAGGGAATTAAAAAGAAAAAAAAATATTTTCTTCAGTTGCTAATTATTGCAACTACAGAGTTTTGCTTCTCCCTACAAGTGCGGCAGGTGGTGCTCCTGATCCTTCCGAACAGAAATTGCAACTCACTCAGCTCCAGTAAAGTCAGAGTTATGCCATCCAGCACCAGCTTGCTAGTTTTAGCCCTGTCCAGTTAGTCCAAGGATCTTACAGCTTTGGCAGAAGTGTTTTCTGTCAGTGAAAGGGAAAGGAGGGGAGAAATGGTATTTTAAGTGGGGACTGGGTTTTGGCAGTAAATGAAGAAAAGATTAACAGAAGTAGCTACTTGGCAAGTATGCACTTAACCATGCTTATAGCCAAATCCAGCCTTGTGTCCCAAGTTTAGATGACAGAGATGCTACATGTATAACCCATAAGCAAAACACTGCAACTATTAAATTGAATGGTTCTGTTGAAGTCATTGCAGTTGTGCTGTGTACTTTAAGAAGGATCATGCTTTCATCTACACATTGTCATCTCCCACCGCAGCCAGCCCAAAACTTGTAAGCAGCAATTGTTTTAATTTTGAGATCTTTCATTATTTGAGAGTAGCCACTTGCTTGTTTTTCAGCTGAGAGCTGTAATCTGCACTAAAGATCATGCGTTTGCTGTCATGCCTTACATCTTACAAAGTCTGGATCAGAAAGGCCATTAGCAGTAGAGAGGTAAATTCTCTACCAGCTGTTACAAAGTAGATGGTCATTAAAACTGGCAAGTGTCAAATGTTTGTTTTGGTTTTTTTTAAAGCACATTTTGAGTGGAAAACCCACCTCTCAAGAGTCCATAATTCTTAGCTGAAAATGTTCAGGAAAGTAACCAAAAATATGCAATTCTGAGCAGAACTTCAAAACTTTGGGGAGAAAAAATCATTATGAATATAGGCCAGGTATCTAGTCAACTGGACTCCTACCCAGGCTTTTTTTTTGCGGCAGTATTCCTGGAAAGGCACCATTTCCAGTTCTTTTTAATTTTTCTTGTGAATATATATTCCTTGGGCATTTAATATTAGGTAAAAAAAAAAAAAGCCCACTTAACTTATTCTAGCAGCATTTAGTGCTGCTGTTCCCCAGTGCTCTCATGTATATGCTAACTATTTTTGGAAATACTGTAAAATAGGGGAAATTGTATGTTTTACCCCCTGTTATTCAAATACATGTTTAGTTTTTAGTTTTTCTTGGAATGCCAAGAGTAGACACCAATAGATGGTGCTGTTGATACATTAATAAGCTTCAGTTTCACACTTGTTTTCTGGTCTGTGGTTGGAATTTTTGTTAGGGGAAAAAAAAAAAAAAAGAACAAAACAACAAAATCCCTCATGCTAAGCTTTTATCCAAGATGTTCTGCCCACACTGAACCGGTCACCATTTAACTTTAACCTGAACTGTGGCCCAGGAAATCCTTCAACATAAATAACCTTGGAAGCTGCCATGACCACTTTTGGAACTTGCTCCCTCAATAAATCTGTTACTTTGTTGTGCAATGTTGAAGGGTGCAGTTGTTTCTCTGATTAATTAGGGCAAAAAATAAACTTGCACGATCAATCCAAACTGTGACACATTTCAGCCCTGGCTGGAACACAGGGGTAGAAAAAGCCTTGGAGCCTTCTCAACAGATCTACCCTGGGATTTTAAGATGCACGCTTGCTTCTGAGTTTACTTGATTTGACTAGGTAAGGCAGCTGCTAACAAAGTCTGTAAGGGAAGAGTTTTAGTCTGCCACAAAAGTGCCATGCTAGGTTAGTAAGAGCAGGACTGAACACAGTAAGACATCATTCCTCCTAACCACCTGCCCCTCTAAAGACAACATAACAGAACTGGTTTATGCAATAGTGTTTATTTTATTTCACGTATTACCCATGGAGAACAGCTGATACATTCTCTACATCTTTCACCAGTCTGGAATGCAAGATAAAAAAAGGTAGGGAGAAAGAGTTTAGTGTTTGACATTCACGATATGAAAAATAGAGGGGATACAATGTTTTTAAATGCCCTTATGCAATATATATATATAAAAAACGTATAAAAATAAAATATATATTTTTTAAAAAAAGATACAAACAGGACATGACACCGGACAACCTTAAATATCGATACGTATCTCATGATCCACACACACCGCACTTAACAAAAACCACGTACAATTGCACTTTTCCTCTCTGTGCCGTTCAAGTATATCGCAGTCCCCGCAGGGACTGGTGAGTGTCCGATTCCCTGCCGGGTGCAGATAACGCAGAGGGTAGAGCAGATGCGGGCGACCTGTCCTCGCCCCAGGCCGAGCGCGGCCCCCCGCACACTTCGGGGTGGAGGGCGAGGCGGCGGCCGGCGCTCGCCGGAGGGTTCCCCCGGCCAGGGGGCTCCCCTGAGCAACCCCTCCTCGGGGCAGACGGGGCCGGGGCAGCTGTGAGCGCAGCCCGCCGGCACGGGAGGCCCGGCCTCCCGCCGGTGCAGCGGCGGGACAGGGGGCGACATGGCGGCCGGCGGGGCAGCGGCGCCTCCGGCGCCTTCCAGTCCCAGGCGGCGGCGGGCGCGGGGGCCGGCGGTACCTCGCCCGGGGCGGGTAAAGGGTCAGTGTCCGTCCTGCCGCAGCAGTGGGCCGGGGAGCGGCCCCTACGCGTCCCCGGCGGGACGCGGCCTTCACAGCTTCCCCGCGCCGCCTCTCCTGTCGGGCTCTGCCGGCGCGGCCCGCCGCTCCCGGCCCGGGGAGGGCGCGCCGGGGTCCCGCCCGGGCGGGCGCTCCCCTCCAATCCTGGCGGCGGCGACCTCCGGAGCGTCCGTGCCTCAGTCCATCCGTCCGAGACGGCCTCGGCCAGGCAGTGCGGCGCTCAGACCCCGAGGACGGTGGCGAGGAGCTGCTCCCGCCGCTCCCGGGTGGAGCGCGCCGGGCTGCGGAGCTCGGCCAGGGAGCGCCGCCTGCGGCCGTAGCCCTGGGGGCTGATCTTGTTGGCCGGGGCGACATTGTCCTTCTCCTTGTCGGTGAAGTTGTAGATCTCGTGGACCAGCTTCTGCACCGTGCACGTCCCGAACCGGCACCCCGTGCGAATGGCTTGCAAGTGGGGGAAGCCGTTAATGCTCTGGCGGTAGCGCTTGACTCGGATGTGAGCATCGTCCCGGCTGCTGCGAGGCAGGAAGAGAGAGCGGGCATGAGAGAAGCGTAGTGGGGCCCCGGAGGAGGAGACCCGGTGGGCCTGGGGCAGGGAGCCCCCGGGCTGGAGACGGACCCGTCCGGACGGTGCAAAACGGCCCCCCCACCACCCCCCGGCTCTGCCTTCCGCCGAGCGGCGGGAGAGGGGCGATCCGGTCGCAGAGCGGCGCTTGCTGCCGATGGGAGGAGCGGGCCCGCCGTTTTATGGCTGTTACTTTATCTATGGATCCTGAGCTCGAGTTACTATTTATATTTGACTTTCACTGTAAAGGCGCTGCTATCTCCCGCCAGCTGAATAGCGCGGGGAAAGGGAGGCGGGAGGCTGCTTTCAGCGCGATGTGCAGCCCGGGCAGGACCTGCCTCCGGGGCTTGGGGGGGGAGCTACAGCGAGATTAAGCCTCAACACCGGGAAAACAGGGGATACTGAAACTTTCCACTGCCTCGAGCAAGATCCTAAGACCAGAAGGGTCTGGAATTTACCTGGGATGCGAGATTCGGGGATCCTCCTTTACGTCCTGGGTCCGTATGAGCGGCTGCACGCCGGCGGCTGCCCCCAGCCCTCGGAGCGCGCCCGTGGGCTTCACGTCCCGCTTGGCTCGGCTCAGTGCCCATCTCGTCCATCTGAAAGAGCACAAGGGAAGAGGACAGCCTGTTAGCGCAAGCCTACAGGGCACGAGCCAAACCAAATAGATCCAAGGGGCGATAATCTTTGCCAGCGCGGAGATTTTTTTTTTTTTTACGTTCCCTGAAAGAGCATGAGGCCTTTAAGGAGCTATGCAATTCCCGCAGGGAATCCAGTCCCTCTGATCACGGGGGGCGCAGGGGCTCCGCATCTTCACGAGCGGGGCTGGGCACTGGCAGGAGGGCGTGCTTCGATACTCACTTTCTTTTGAACTCTGTCGCTACGTCCACCCTTGCAGCATCCACCCCGAAGAAGATCACAGAGCCGAGATAGAGTAGGGCTACGTGAACTAGTTTCATTCTGGCTGGGCTCCTGGTGGACGGAAAAGAGAAGAACTGTAAGCATGGTTGTTAATAAAAGCCAAGTAAGGTCTGTCCTTTATTTCTGGCGATTCCAGAGAGCTCCTTCCCTCGGAGACCCCCCATGCTATAGGGGACATTGTGTGCGACATGAACCAGAAGCTAATATTTGCTCAGCACGTTATCGCAGGGTAAATAACAGAGCCTCCAAAGTTTACGTTTGCCGAGAGTTTTTACTTGCAGAGGCGGCTGAAAAGCAGCGGGATTTCCAGAACACCCCCAGCGGCTTGCACTAGGGTTTAGCAAACCCATGAGATTAGAGAGAGCTGGCTATCAAACGCATCGTTTCCAAACTCCGGCAAGTGTTTTGCTGCCTGGAAGTTTATCCCCTGATAGTTCATCTTCCCACTTCACCCGCAGAACCAGCTAGTTCTGGATCTTACGTTGTAAACTGCAGCTGATGCCAAAAGCCAGTGCAAGACTGCAGCGTAACTCCAGACTCTTCAGAACAGTCCAGATTTAGCAGATTTGTATTTCCTCTCTACCTCCCCTGCATCTTTTGTTGTTGTTGAGGGAGGCAAAAAAAAATAGTTCTTACCTTACGCGAGGATAATCCACTGAGACAAATGTTCTTGTGGTAGCGATCCGGAGCTGCAGGGTTTCCTGAGGAGGGAGAGCTCCTTCTTTGTGTGTCTGAAGTCACCACTGCAGAGTTGCGCTCCACAGATCCCTTTTATAGAGCAGCGCGGAGGGAAGGGGGTGGACCTGGGCGTGGCCGGGCCATCGGGCTTTGACACTCCCAACCTCTCATCCCAAGCACTTCTAGCCTGTATTGGGGGATTCAAATTATCTCAAACAACCCCGTGGGTATTTTGTTAATTACACCGGCAGCTTTTAGGTATGGATTCCGAATCGTGGCATATCTTGCAAAATCTGATAAACTGGGGACAGACTTTTAAACTGCCAATATAAACTAAATTTACACGGTCTGTAGCATTATTTCTTATTCTAGGCATCTCAGCTTCAGGTGAGTGAAAGCAGAGGAGTGGGAACTAGACTCAATTTCAAAATCCGTGCGAATTCATCAAATACTGAAGTTCCAAAAAGAAACCCATATTTGGACAACATGAATTATAATGAGTAGCTGTAAATTCCAGCCCTCTTTACATAAGTAAGGAGGTGACAGATCATTAATGGATTAACTTGGGTACATTTCTATCTAATAAAATGCATTTGATTTACTTGATCGATTCAAATCACAATTCACATCGTTTTGGAAGGTGAAGGTTAGACCGCACTGTGAGCCAAGGAAGCGCCATTGCCTGGGATCAGGCACACGGGCACTGGATGCCCGGGGCGCCGGGGAGCACTTGCCGTGCGGCCGTTTGGTCCCCAAGCCGCGAACCTGTCTATACGTGAGTGCACTTACTTCCCCGATTATAAAGCCAAATAAACCCGTGCAGGATCAAGGTCTCTGACAGCATTCTCCCGGCTGGCTAGCAGCAAAACCTTCGCCTGGGGGGGGG
>JAVSBS010007104.1:0-26918 GCA_033124195.1 Coracias cyanogaster | reverse complement strand
AAAGAAAACTCATAGAGAAAAAGAAAGGAGGGGGGGGTGGATGAGAAGAATTTAAACCTTTTTTTTAAAATCCAAATTTAATTATTTAAAAAAAAAAAACTTTCATGAGATAATACATGGGATGGGATATTCAGGGCATTTTTGTTTTAGGAGGGGGATCCTCAATTGCCACTGTATTACTGGCCTAAGTAGGAGAGGGAAAGATGCTTCTGCTACCAGTAAGTAGGAGGTTGTGTAGGATTTACAAGGGAAACCTTCTAATGCTGGTTTTAGCACTGAGACAAGTCTTCCATGAAAATGATAGGCAAAAACTTTGAATTAAAGATAATTTTTGGTTGTTCCTTGTTAATCTCTTTTTATTGTATACAGGAGGACAGGACAAACTGAAAGCCACAGGTCACAATGAGAGACACTGCAACACTTCAACCACTGTGCTGTTGCAACTGGCATAAAAAATAGAACATTAATAAAGTATTTTTCATTGTATTAAAAAAAAATAAGGTATTTTTTCAGCTTTTGTCAATTACTTTTTCCTTAGAGTAATCTTGGAATATGAAAGGCATATTATAGTTTCTCAATTCTGGCAGAGATCTGGGAAATGAACCATGAAAATCAAAGAGATCAAGTATGACTTGGAAGACATGATCTGTCTGGCTTCCCTGCAGAAGTGTTTTGCAGCAGCCACCTCTGAGGTGTGTCTGACATGGTGTTTAAGATATAGCAGCTTTGCTCTAATTCCACAAAGTAGACATAGGAAAAAATACTTGGCTACAATATGTTGCAGGCCAACCAATAAAAAGAAAATCAGTCCTTGGAATGTATTATGAGAAGACAATCCTATGGCTGAGGATTTTTATTTTAACTTGTTCCAAGACAGCAAAGCCAAGTATTTTCTCTTACATCTAGTTTCCTGAATTAATGATCACCAGAAGCTTTTGAAGGAGCATGAGTCAGTGGTTTCACTTGAGGGCACCAGACACATTGAAAGTAGAAATGAAGGGAAACTGTCTTTTTAATATGCTTTGGGGATAAATGCAAACTAAAAGGAAAAGTCATGCTCATCCAGCCATCAGCTTCAAAACAAAATATAAACAAGAAATGTCAGCCTTTACACTCTTCAACTTTATTCTGAATCTTTAATATTAGCATGTGCATCACAGTTGTGTCTATACAGGCACACACACATAAATAACAAATATATAAAATACTTCATGTATATATGTGTACATGTGTGTGTGAAAATTGGACGTCTCTATAAACTGCATTAATCACTTTTGACATGCTAACTTATGAATAATCCTCACTGAGTCTACCAAGATTCCACCTACAGCATTCATTGTGTTTCCTTTGAATCAGCGTGAATACATAAAGAGGCCTGGAAATGAGTAAATGATCACTTGCCAGTAAATGACAACTCTCTTGTGATCTATGACAACTGGATGAAACTAATGTAAGACCAAAGAACCATTAATTCAGATGGAAATAATAATAGTAAAAAAAGCTTCATGGAAACAGCAAACTGCTTAATCAGAGTATTGCTCCTAAAATCTGTCTGCACTTCTATAAAATAATCCTATTAGCATAGCACATCTGCAATGCATCTTCCAGGACTCTAAGCTAGTGCAATCAGAGATAGAAACAGTATTTCAACCAGTTCAAATCTCTAAATCTGCCTGTCATCTAGAAACATATGGATGCCACATAATATTTACCATCCGTGCCACACTAGTAACAAGAGTTAATTATATCTTATTATTGCTGAGTGGTGAACCTTTTCATTGTAATAAAATATTGAGCAAGCTATTAAAAAGGAAATAATGGCTTACAGAAATCTTATCTATTGTAATGCTTTTCAGTGTCTATAAAGCTATCCACTTCCCATCTATTGGTGAGCCTGGTGATTACTTACCAATACCAAGTAAGCTGCAAATTCTTTCTGGGGATGAATAAAAACCTATGGAGACCCAGTGATCCACATCCGCCTATTTACTGTGGTCACCTGGTGGGTTTTCAGACACAGGGCTCACTGCGGCTAACCCTGTGTCTACAAAGAGTGAAAAGGGAGAGACAGATGTGTAGGAACGTGTGCCATGCAGATGGCAGTTTTTAAGCTCCAGCCAATATTGAGTCAATACTATTTAGGCCTCCATTTGGCAAAGAAGTTAAGCATGTGCTTAACTTCAAGCAAAGGTGATGTTATTGGAAAGCCCCATAAACATCTGAGTATTCCCAGTCATCTTGGCAGAATTTCTTTACATTTTCTATATTTTCTTTATATATACTTTCTTGATCGTCTTTTCATTGTAACACACTCTTTCTATATAAACCTATATAGTTTCATAAATTCTTTTCTCCAATTATTTAGAAGAAACTCTTTTTATACTTTAAAATTTCACACATGAAAGCCTGAGGGAAATTGCCCAGCAAGGATGAGTTTATTTTTTAATCCCCTGTTTTTGAAGATGCTGGTATTCTGCTCTGACCATGGTTCCTGGGCATCAGTATGAGTCAGATTTCCAAGTCACTAATGATTTTCTAAATTAATCTGATATAAATAAATTCCCCCATTATTGTTAGCCATGAGTATTTTTTTTTCCATGTGACTGGATTTGAATGGGGAAAAAAATGCCTATTGTGAAGTCGCCACCACAAAAAATGCCCATCTATGACAATTACCATTTCTTTCTGTTCTTCTTATAATCAGTCCTGTGTGATACAGTACTCCTAGTCTTGCCCCATCTTGGCAGACGAAGCCTCCAGTGAAATACAAGTCAGGATGGCTGACAGAAATACATTTTGCCATTCCTTTTTTGCTTCCCTGCATGGCCATGGATGCAGACTGCTCTGAGAAGGGCCAGTGCAAGGGAATAAAAAAACAGAGAGGAAAGCCAAAGACCTGGTGACTAACCATTGTTGGAGAGGCCCCTCACTGTGGTATTAGGACAACACAGGCTTCTTCTCTTCCTAGCACAAATGGTTGGGTGGTGAGCACGTATGTTGCTGGCGCTGGCTTCATGTGTGAAACTTCCATATTTCTACAGCTTTGAAGCTCCACCTGTCCTTCAGGAAAGATGTGTGTTGGTTGCCTTGGTAGTTTCCTAAACAAATCCAATGTGTTCAGAAGAAATTCCCTTCATGGAGCAGCTGGGGCTTGCAGGCTCAGGGCAGTGATTATAGCCCTGGCCTCCCCAAGCAGCCCAGGAGTGCAAGCCAGAGAAAGAGTGGTTAAGAATGGATAAAACACAGATACAGTCCAAGGAAGCTCAAAAATCACAAACAGGTATTAAACTGGTAAGTTTGTCACTATAAGCAAATACC
This sequence comes from Coracias cyanogaster, assembly GCA_033124195.1. Lineage (NCBI taxonomy): Eukaryota > Metazoa > Chordata > Aves > Coraciiformes > Coraciidae > Coracias > Coracias cyanogaster. The sequence continues at coordinate 23,600 of JAVSBS010007104.1, read as the reverse complement.
CTTGATTTACACAGAGAACGCTTTTCCATGTCTCTGGATGCACTGAAAGTAAAAGAAAACTCTGAATGGAAAAACTATTTGAAAAAAAAAATTACACTCTCATGAATGCATTTGGTAACATTTATTACAAGTGACTAAGCAAAGTATACACAATCTCTTTTGCAAATACCCAACACATTCTCTATTGCATATAAAATTTCATTCCACAATTTTTGCAAAGGGATTGGAAAAATTGTCGTATTTCTTTTGTTTGTTTCCTACAGCAAAAGTCTTCTTTTCTTTCCTTCTTTCCACTGTAGGCAGAGTCTTACTCCCCAGAGGATGTAAAAGCAAAGATACCAACATGAATGTGTTATAAATTCCACCTCAGGATACGCTTCACTTCTATAAAAGGAGTTATAATAAGAAGTGTTTCTTCAAATAAAAGTATGTCACTTCACTTTAGACGTCCTCAGAGTTTTGAACAACTGCATGAACTGGGGAAGTGCTGAGGCACAAAACATCCTGAACACCTCTTCTGTGTGGGCTTGTGTGAGGGAGACCTGTAGGTACTTGTGGGTGTGGGTGGGGAAAGAGTTGCCAGAAAAAGCAGGTCCAAGAGAGGAAACATGTGAGCTGAGGAAGCTGTGAAAGCCCTGGATACTAGTGGTCCTGCTGAATCTGTGATAGCTGAGAAACTTGGGACACTCAGAATCGCCTGACAGTGTCCAAGGCCATCCCACATGCTGGCTGCATGGCTCAGGCCACCTCCATGAAGGTGGCAGCTGATACATGCAGGTAAAGGCCATATATATACACCTGATGTGAGTAGGCAGCTCTGGAGGGTATGCTCGAACACCCACCCAGAAGCCATGGCATGTCAGGATGATCCCCTGCTCCTGGTTGAAGTGCTGCTGCTGATGCCTCTCCACTCATGCCCCAGCCATGCAGCTGCACATGGAGGTGTCACCCATGACAGTGGAGGTAGAAACTGAGCGTACTGCCTGAATAGGTGCCTGCTATTGATAGTAATAGGTTGGGTTCTATTAATGATAACAGTTTCCTTGGTAAAAGGTGTTCTACAACTATTTCTTGGGATCTGTCTCCCCTGACTCAATCCCTAGGAGGGACAACAAAATGGCAGTGAATACAACACCCACACGGGTCCTTCACTGTATCCTGATAAACTCTTCTACCAGGATCCACATCCACCCTGTGACACTAGGAAGGAGCCCCAGGATCATATATTAAATTGTTGATAGAGCTAAGAACACAAGCGATTTAGAGGAGCTTCAGTAACAGGGCTGTTTTTCTTGCTGAAGATAGAGGGTTCTGTAGAGAGAAGAACTTAACTTTAAGATGAGCAAAGCCTATCTTTTAATTTTGGCACCAAATTTATACCCTGACATGAGGCTTTCACAGGCAGAGATCCAATGCTGAACTCAAGTGAAGGCATAGGGTCTTACTGGCACTTAACAATATCATACCATGTACAAGCAAATGAAAAGAGAGAACCCCAGCTCCATAGGACTTACAGAATAAAGAGAGAAGACAAAACAATGCTGGCAGGGAAACCATAGCAGGCAGGGAAAGATGTACTTAAGATCACAAATGTGGCAGGTCCACTGCAGGGCAAGGGTACTGACCCCAACTCTGGGGCCATACCCAGTAAAATGTACTTCACTGTCTCTGTAGCTTTATGACAAAAATAGACTCGTGAGTATTTCTTCTTCATTTCTACCTTATCTTCATCCGACTTTATTTAAAATTTAAAAAAAAACCAGGAGGAATTTGAGTATTTTTTAAAAATTTCTTTTAAAGTAGTCCTAGACACCAGAGGCTGGAGCTGCCACTGGTTATGCACCATAACATGGCATTTCAGGGATGGAAATGGAAAATGAAAATCCCCAAAAGTATCTGAGTAAGAGCTATAAGTTATCTAGCTTTGTCTCCCTGTCTTGGTGTGGGTCATATGAATTATAATTCCTGTTTCTTCAAGAGAGAAAAATGGTAGTGAAAAAAATCATTCCTGCATAGAACTTCTATTTATAATGAATACACATTAATGAAAAAGCTGTTTACTGCTTTGGGGTACATTCTCCTGAAAATCCATTGGGATAGCTTCTGTGATGACTTTCTTTAAGAGCACAATTGAGAGCACATACATCATTCATGATTCATTATCTGCAATTGAAATCTTATTTATTCTCTCCTTTTAATTTCATTTACTGGTATGTATGGGAGCTTAAATCACACTTTAGGCAAAACATAATGCATATGAAAGCCTAATCAAAAAGATAGCAGCAGCCTAAAACTATTGTGCTGGGTAAAACACAAACACTCAAAGTGTAAAAATGAAGAGGCATGCTAAAAATCATAACACATAGAACAACATAGAAAATGGGTGGTAGGTTTATTTTGGGTAAAAGTTGTTCATGGCTCAGTTGGACTGGGTAAAAAGACATTGCTTAAGCAATGCTCAGATAAAAAGTCTTGTTATCACTATCTTTAAGGTTCTCCTGAACCTATACTTAAGAACTTGTTCTGCTTATTGCTCTCTCAGTTAACTGCCAGAAAAAACAGGCTCAAAATATTTAGCTGCTCTGGTCTGTCTGCAGCAATCATTCCCCAGCAGACTGCATGAGGGCATTGGTTCTCAAGCAGTCCTCTCCCTGTGAGTTTCAGTATTTCCCCTCTCCATACTTTGGCCCCCTTTCACAGGCACATATGTCCCAGTTCCAGCCCCCTAGGTTCTTCCAGAGCCCATTCTGTATTTCAATAATCACACCCTTTCTGGGTTGGAAAGAGCCTTGGTGCTGTGTGAGTGCTGCTCAGCAGTAGTCACAACATGGGTGAGTTATCAACACTCTTCTAGCTCCCAGTACAAAAACACAGCACCATGAGTGCTACTATGGGGAAAACTGGCTCAGCCAGACCCACTATACACCTTGGCAAACTCAGCACTTGAAGCCAGGGAGAGATCTTCTCCCCATCTCTCAGCCCCCAGCCAGCTCCAGCTGCTCCCTAACTACTGGGTTGTTCCCCTACTCCAACCCCTCTCAAAAGACCTTGCACTTCAGGTATGGCCAGGACCTACCCCTTCCTACCCTCATATAAATGCCAAAATGTCTGGGCACTAGGTGGAGGGAGAAAAGGGAAGATGGGGATGGGACAAAGACGAGCTGGCTCCTATGTCCCATACTTTCCCAGGTACATGCGATCTGTCTCCTGAAAAGGGATCTGACTCCAAAAGGAGTCTGCAAAAATGTAGCTTCTGGAATATAGTTAAAGGACAGGCTTCTTTGTGCTTGGTTGGAACAGAAGTAATTTTTTCCTGATATTCATAACAAGGTAGGATGTAGCTGCACCTGGTCTTTCCTTGTCTAGCTCCTGCTTTGACATGGGCTTGTGTTATACTAAAAATGATCCAGACATGATTTCTGAATGTCAGCGTGTTTGTCTGAGGAGTTTTAATTTCCCAACCAAGACGAGAAGCTTGAAAACTGATATCCCAGAGGGAAATTGGCTGAAATGTTGTAAACTACAGACTGTGCTCAAAAAAAGCCACCTACAGAGAAATATATCAGCACTGAACATATGTTTAAAATTGACTTTTAAAATAGATGTAATTGGAGATTAACTACTATCACTGTACTGGTAGCTCAGCACCAGTGTCTGCAAAGAGAGCGTGGGGATTTTAATCAACTCATTCATTCATGTCAAATCTTTGTAGCTTATGTCAAAAAAAATTTTAAACTCCTCCACGTGTCCCTAAATGCCCCTGACAGCTGACTATGATTTGATCAAAACACCTCTTCTTCTGAATGCAGCTTCTTCTTCCTTTGAAAATGAACAGCTTTAAAGCATCCTCTAACTTATTTCCATTGCCTTTTTTAAAGAAAAGCTTAGCTGAACTCATTAGCTAAATTAGTTTCTGATCTTGTTCCTGCATGCTGGAATAAATCAATGCATACAATGAAATTAAAATGACAGCATTAAACATTGATATTCTTAAATATTGATGCTCTGGCTGAAGAGGATTTATGTTCAGTGCTTTATTACTTGTTAGACTCTCTACTGGTGAGCAAAGCATTTATTACAGACTGAAGCTACTCAGTCATCTGCTTGGGACTTTTGACACTTGATGGAAAACACCGGCAGAATCACTGATTAGTCCTTTTTGCATGAGCACTGACGGTTCAGAGGGAGACAATTGGGTCAGGTTTCATCTCAGAAGAACATTCGTTTTAAGTAGGGTTTGCAAAGGAATGTAAAGGAGTCTATCATCCAAGTCTCCTGCAGGAGTCAATGGCAGTCTGACAATTTCAGCTCATAGGGAAATAAAAAAAAAGAGACATTTGGAGGAAATGTTGCTTGTGGTTATGTGGATTTAGCCTCCCCAGTCACCAGGACAGCTAAAGAGCCCAGGTCTTGTAAGTGCAGGGGCTTTGCCAGTTCAGCCATGCATGGCAGGAATCACATTGGACCCATGTGAGACACTGGCATAAGCCCTATGTATCCCTCCAACTTGCCCATGCAGAGACCGCAGATCTAGTTACAATATAAGTTAAAATGTTGCTGTAGAAAAGGGCTCATATTCAGCTGTGTGATGTATTTTAGGGAAGTCAATCCCTCAAATGACTTTCTGTTGAAGCAAGGAAAACACTAGTTTCCTCACTGTAGAGATGGGGTAGGCAGATACCTCTGAACATACACATACTTCAAAATCTATGTATGTGGCTTTACTGTCCCCATCCAAAGGTAAGTGGAAAACTCAGTGTGATTCCATTACTTGTAATACTAATATTGCCCTCAAAAATGCATGACCAAGTGAGACATACATAGGTATGCCAAGCTATGAGACACAGCACTTAGCAGTAAAGCAATCAAATTGCCAGGACATCAGTCTGTACAGGAGGTATAACATCTCAATCCCCATAATTAGTGTCTTTTGCTGCAAGAAGTACAATATTTTGTGCCTAATGCATTCCTCTGCTTTTATTATGCTTGCCAACATTGATAGTGACTCACGGTAAAACAAAGGTAACACTTGACATCCTTCACGAACTCCCACTCATCAGTTAGAGACTGTAAAGCTTCAACACTTCGATGTGGAAATCAGTGAGTTTGAATGCTGGATTGTGTGGCTAATGCACATCCTTCAGCACATAATCAGCTCAGTGCTAATAAGTTAAAATGGCTCAGATATGGCCAATCATGCTCAGGCAGCAGCTTATTCTAGAAAGCTACTATTTTGGGAACAGCTGAACCATAATAAAGACTTAACAGGTTACCTTCAAAATGAGTTTAATTACTGCAAATCCCAAATGCCCATGGATGCTCCTTGTGGAGGAGGACAGTGAGAAGCCCATATCAAAGCTCTGACCATATCAAATACTCTGTTCAGTTTTGGGGTCCTTGCTGCAAGAAAGACATTGAAGTGCTGGAGCGTGTCCAAAGAAGGGCAACGAAGCTGATGAAGGTTCTAGAAAAAAAGTCTTAGGAGGAGCAGCTGAGGGAACTGGGGTTTAGTGTGGAGAAATGAGGTTCAGGGGAGATCTTATCACCCTCTACAACTATCTGAAAGGAGGTTGTAGAGAGGTGAGTGTCAGTCTCTCTTCCCAAGTAACAAGCAATAGGACAAGAGGAAAGGGCCTCAGGTTGTGCCAGGAGAAGTTTAGGTTGGGTATTAGGAAAAAATTCTTCACAGAAAGGGTTGCCAAGCACTGGAACAGGTTGCCCAGGGAAGTGGTTGAATCACCATCCCTGGACGTATTTAAAAGATGTGTAGGTGCGGTGCTTAGGGATGTGGTTTAGTGGTAGACTTGGCAGTGCTAGGCTAACGGTTGTGTTCTCTGATCTTGAGGGTCTTTTCCAACCTAAATGATTCTATGATTCTAAAGCTGACCATGATGACTTGGGAAATCTCCCTGTCTGTGTAACTCTTGCACAGAGGCTGAGGTGGTGGAGCTGCTTTGCCATGCCATGCCTCTGTGTAGGCTTAATTGGCTATAGGATGTCAGGGTATGTCACGCTGAGCAGGGATGATTGAGGGTCGTTAAACCACATGGGCTGCTCTTCCAGAGGAGATCTGGGCACAGCAATCCAGGCAGAGCACAGAGGAGACACGTTTTCTTCATGTCCTCTGCAAGGAGAGGAAATATAAAGGGTAAGAAATCTGGGCTCAGGAGAACAAGAAGTGCCTTAAACTTGCAAGATATGAGTTAGGAGAAGAAACAGAGAGCAGGGGGAGATAAGCAAAGCACATGTTTTTGTAGCTGTGGGAAGAGCCTGGTTTAGCTGTTCAGGACACAAGCTACACATGAGACAGGGAGATAGGGAGATCTTCTGTCTCCAAAGGGAAATCACATGAGTGCCTCCTGCTATGCAGGTGTCAGTGTCCCAAGCCTAATGTCCAGCAAGCTTGATTTTTCGCGAGCGCACTGAGAGAGCATCTCAGAGCCAATCCAGTGCTCGATAATGACTTTTGGTGTGGGCACAGGGCTGAGGGAGCTGCCTTGCTTTGTCTGGCATGTACTAAGCCAGATCCCATGCATTCATATCACGGTTTTTCTCTGCAGCAGCGGGTAGAAAGGCAGAGGAGGGTTTCTATACCTGGGGCATGGATATATGCAAGAACATTTCTCGTGCTCCTCAGCAGTGGCCCAGAGACACTGTTCCCATGATGGCATGAGCCGTGCTGGAAGAGGAGTTGGGGCTAGAGGTCAGTGTCCATCTGTGTGAGGTCTCAAATGAGGAGAGCACCCTCCTTGGAGGAGTTAGTTATGCTCACCTTTGGGCTCTCCTGCTTTCTGGCTGTGCCTGAGATGAAATGCAAGTTTATGTGGAAGTTGATATCTGGCTGCATCACTGCCAGGCATTTGGGGTTTGCCTTTGCCGCTCCTATAGACCTCTTTGCATAGCCCAGCACTATGTCTTGCTAATGGCCCCTGACAGCCAGTCCCATCTTAAAGCCTTTGAAAAAAATATCTGTACTTCTGTGCCTGTTCTCTGAGAGTTTCTTATGCCTTCTGCCTTTCCCTGGAGGTTGAGAAGAGGGGGGCCCTTGGCACAGTGCTGCTGGCAGAGAGCAAGCTGGCAGGGCACAGATCTCCCATGAAATCATGCTCCCTGTGTGTGCTTGTAGGAAGACATGTTGGTCCCTCAACTGTGCGCGAGCCAGAACATGGCTGTTTTCCAGGACACCACCTAAAAGCTGACATCTGGCTAGCAGGGCTGCAGCACAGCAGGTGCCACCCGGGCAAATAGAGCTGCAGGCTGGAGCGGCTGTGGAGGCATGGAAAAGCAGCTGGCAGCCCACCACAGCCTTCAGGCCTCAGAAACACACTCAGGGCTGTGCCTGATGAGGTGAAACTGCTCCCTATCCTCACAGGAAAGAAATTTCATGGATTGTCTCTGTGGGAGGAACTGCTGAGAGCAGTGTGGCTCTTTTTGTGTCAGCGCAACCAGGTGACATCAGTTTAATCCCTTGTGGGGATGGGGTCCCAATCCCTGCCCCCAGCTCCAGCTCTCCCACTCTGAGAGCAGTCTCCACATCAGAATCAAATCTTCCTGCCCTCTTCTCCCTTGTTCCTTGCTGTACAGTGGCCCCTCTGCGGCATGGCTTGAGCACGGTCCCAGGGCACACCAGCAGTTGTCCTGTGCCAAAGATGTTTGCGTTACAACACACAGGAACACCTCTCATGAGCTGCACAAGTGTGCAGTCCTGTTTCTCATGCAAATGGGTGTTTTAGGATTGGTAAAGCAAAGCAAAACAGTGAGCACAGCACAATGTCTGAGACACACCATCAGCCAGGCAAGTGAGCAGTCACAGTAAACCCCTCAATGCTGTTTGCTCAAGATACTTCAGTCGTGCCTCTGAATAGGATTCCTCAATGATGTACTGCTGCACAAGATACCCTCCACTGCAGGATCAACAGGTATTTCTTGAGCAGAAAGAAATCCCGCACCATCTTCCAATGCCTCTCACTCAAAATGAAGGATGCTGCTGACACTTAAAACAATCCATATTCCACCTGAAGAGTTCTCTCTTTGTGCTGCCCTCCAGCTCCAGAGGCATTTCAATAAAAACTGAATGCAGTCCATGTTTCCCAAGGAAAGCAGGGTGTGAAGCCATGAATGATGGAACTGCTCAGGTTCCCCAGGGTAACATTTCATTTACGGTCTTCATCCTGCTGCTTGTTTTCTTTCAACTGAATGAAGGAGTCACCGATTTCACTGGAAGTGCAGAAAGAAAATCTTCCAGTCTGTCTTTTGTCCTAGATGCAGAAAAAGTTCGGCTTTTCTCTTGCCAAAAGCTATTGTGGAACACTGTCCCGGATTTCCATCTTCTCTTGTCTTCTCTAGGTAAAGTCTGCCCCTTCACTCTTTGCCCCAACTTTCATTAGTGATCTTCCCAGCTTTTCAGCTCCTCCCCAGGCAGCTGCCAGCTGCCTCTTTTGCTGTCGTTGTTCTTCTTTACACTTGTCAAAAAATCCTTCATGACTAGCTAAATTTCTAAAAAGATATTTTAAAAGCTACTCTTAATAGTACATTTTCATTTCACATACCCTTCACTTAGCAATGGATAAATTCCAAGTATAAAGTTATGTTTTATGGAACAGCTACAAGTAATGGGTGATGTACAGATAATTTTGAATGAATCCATGCAAAAGTCACCTGGTTTTGAGTTTCACTATAACATTCAGTCACATCCAGAAAAGTAGTGGTCAGTGGCTCAATGTCCAGATGGAAAAAGTTGACTGGTGTCCCTCAGGGGTCCATACTGGGACCAGTGTTGTTTAGTATCTTCATTAATGGTATTGACAGTGGCATTGAGTGCATCTGCAGCAAGTTTGCTGATGACACCAAGATGGGGGGGTGTGATTGATATGCCAGAGGGATGGGATGCCGTCCAGAGGGACCTGGACAGACTGGAGAGGTGAGCCCAGGTGAACCTCATGAGGCTCAACAAGGCCAAGTGCAGAGTGTCCAGAGGAGAGCCATGAAAATGATGAAAGGGCTGGAGCACCTCTCCTGTGAAGACAGACTGAGAGAGTTGGGCTGCGCAGCCTGGAGAAGAGAAGGCTCCAGGGGGACCTTATAGTGACCTTTCAATACCTGAAAGAGGCCTATAGGAAGGCAAAGGGAGATCTGTTCTCAAGGGTCTGTAGCAACAGGACAAGAGCTAATGGTTTTAAGCTAGAAAAGGGTAGATTTCGGTTAGACATTAGGAAGAATTTCTTTAATACAAGGGTGGTTGAGCACTGGAATGAACAGGTTGCCCAGAGAGGTGGTGGAGGCCCCATCCCTGGAGACATTAAAGGTCAGCCTTGATGAGGTTCTGAGCAACCTGACCTAGTTAGACGTGTCCCTGCTTATTGTAGAGGGGCTGGACTAGATGACCTTTAGAGGTCCCTTCCAACCCAATACATTCTATGATTCTACGATTCCCAGTGGTCTTTCCAAAATACATCCGAATGGCAAGGCTATCAACTATATAAACTGCTGGACTGCTTGCAAAATATAAAAGCTCTACTTTTCCCTCAGCGCAAGCATAAGGTTTTCCTGCAGCCTCTCTGTGCCCTGCAAACCATCAGACAGCTCCCACCTTTTTTCATCAGGGCTGCAGCCTGCTTTTTATATCTGCAAGATTAAAATTACTAACATAAACATCGAAAAGTGAATCAGGTAGCTGCTCAGTTTATGATAATCTCAGCTGCAAAATTTCTGCCCCTGCGGCAGTGGAACGACCTCAGTCCTCACTATGTTCTGATTGTGGCATTAAACATACTCTTTTTTTGCCATGAGGACTTTTCCAAAAGAATGACTCCATAATAAATAATAAATATATCAATTAAAATATTCCCTGCATGACTGAAAACTGTAGCACAGGGCACTGAGAGTAAATATTCTGGGTTGGCAGATCTCTTGCTGCACAAGTCAGCTATCCAAATAATGGATCCTTATAAGTATGTAGGACAAATAGCTATATGAACCATCTGGGACTCACTTAGCAGTGGGGAAAATACTGTTAGACTTGCAGGATCAGCACGCAAGAGTGACTGCTGAGCAGTCACTGCTGCTTTGCAGAGAAAACAAAGGCTTTAGGATTTAAGCTATTAATAGTTTCTACCTAGTCCAAGTGTTGCAAAATGTACTTATTGCCTCAGACCATAAATTCAAAATTTCTTAGATATTTTTCCAGATTGTGGTTTCATAATATAGATTTAAGCTGATCCATGTTCTCTTGTTCCTATGTCTCTCCTGTGCCAGCATTAGAATCTGTGAAGTCCCTGGCTGAGCCACATGTGGTGGGAACTAACCAGGTATAAAATCCAGCAAAACTCCTTTTCAGCTGATGATTCTCTGACTCGGTTCATTCCACAGCTGCAGGGACACTGCTGCTGGAACAAGAGGGCACAAGTAGTGTGATTCAGGTCTTTGGGGATTGGACTCCACTTAGGCCAATTTGTGTTGATTGTGAAAACTTACTCTAACTGTGTTGGATGATTTCTTTAGCTTAGTATTACAATTGAATGAAAAAGTGATTAAAAGCAGTGACTATTTTAATCAATTACCAAATATGCTATTTCAGTACGTCTAATTTGTGACTTCTTCTAACTGGAAAAACGTGTGACTGCTACTTCCCCCAGAAAAAGATGGCAGAGAACAATAAAATAGTTAATGATTTTATAACCAGGCAAGTGAGATTTTGTACGTTGTTCCCATAAGGTTGCAGTTTTCAATTACACACTGATGTGTTAATAAATGGGTAACTAAATGCCCAAATATCTAAACTCACCACTCCTTAGCAGAACCTCTTCTGTCCCGTGCTCATTTGGCTCAGTCTGAGAACCAGACCAAAGGCATTACTGTTTGGAAACAATATATTTTGCCTCTGGAAAACCAGGACTGAGATTTGACTCAAAAGGAAGAAACCTGCGTGTGGATGTCAGTACGTAGGAGCCTGCCTGAGCACTGGGAGTCCAGGCTGTCTTTCCAGTTAGTGGAGGTGGACGGTTTGATTTGGTTCCCTGAAGGAAGGAGCTGCCATCTAGGACACCTGGGGTGCATTGACCTCCTGATGGGGCCAACGGCTGTGATGGAGGACCTTTAGGGTTTGTGCCCTCCCGAGTGGCATATGGAGGCCAGGGCTTACACAGCAGAACTAAAAACCTGTGCTCATGTGGATGAATCTTTCTACTAGCCTATGGCCAGCCTTTTCAGCTGGCTGCCATCTAGCAGCAGGTTCAGCTGCCCACACAAGCATACCTAATGTTGTTCAAGGGGCTTTCAAGTACCTGGGACACCTGCATGGTGTTGGCAGATGTGACACAGGACTTCTAGGAAACCTCACTCTACTCCTGGGGTAGCAATTCAAGGGTAGGTGAGATTTCAGACAGCACTGGATATCTGCATTGAGGCAGCAGAGGGGACTCCCAGAGCTGGCTTTCTCTATGTTCACAAGCTGTAATGAGAATGCTGTCTTGCTGGACTGGATTTTGGCTTTGTGGCTTCTATTCAGAGATCTCTCACATTGCATTTGTGGTGCAAGATGCTTCTTGGTGCCAGCCAGGGCATCACAATTTGTTAGGAAATGGCAATCAGTAGGTGATGTTAATCACACGGTAACAATCAGCACATAAATTAGTTGCTGCTTTACTGGGGTTGAAAATACCAGGCCTTGCTAGGCCCTGATTCTGCTGTCCTGCACTCCAGGGTAATACCCTGACTTGAGTAAAGCTGTTAGATTGAATAATGAGGTCCAATTAGAGATGTCACAGAACTCACCTCCTGGCAGACTTTTGGCCAGGAAGGCTGCACTTTGAGCCAAACCACCCTCTTCCTGCAAAGGTCAGCATGTATCCCTAGTGACCTGTAATTTTATCTTGACTGATAGTCCTTCCAAAAATATTTCAACAGCTGGAAAGGCTGAACATCTGGCCATGAAAACTTCCCTGAGAGTGTTGCCTTCTGGAAGCAATAAAAAGGGACGAAAAATAATGCAAGTGCTCTGTTCTCTTTAAAAAATTGCTTTTTCCAAATTATTAAGCCTATTATTTGTTGTTTTTATTTTGGAATGAGGTGGTTCCCACTAAGGCCCATTAATGTGAGGCACTGTAAAACTGAGAAAATCTTATTTATTTCAAACTTACAAATATGAAGGCATAGAACTAATGTAGTGATGAAAACATGGAGCAGCACATGCCATGCAGTGTTGTCCACTGTGCTCTGAACGGCTCTCTCCATGGAAGACCAGTGCAACACACAAATCCAGGTCAACTTTGGCAGAGGATGTAATTAGAGGTACATAGTGTTGAAAAAAGGCAAATGGGGTAGTTAGCAGAAAAACGCTTTTGCCAGGGAAGGCTAACGATTAGCCCACAAATTAATCAAAGCAGATGTAAGCTAACCATGAACCAATAAACTGAGATGAAAGCACCGAGGAGAGAAATTGGCTGAGCAGAACTGATCAGCATGTGTGATTTAGCTGTCCTTACAAGCCTAGGAAATCTCCAGCAAGGCAAAGCCCAAAGCTACTGAAAGGTAGTTAGCACAGTCTTTTGATGCTTTCTTCCCTTTGCAAAGTGCCTTAAAGCTCAATCATGGGACATTCATTTCACTTCAATATAAAAGAGAAATGTTGATTCTAGTTTATTGATCATTTTCAGACCCTCTTTTCATGGAGATGAAGCAGATGGAGAGGGAAGGCATCATACTAATGCACAAAACATGAGCAGGGAGAAGAACTAGGAAGTCCTGTGCAGTGATATTCAATGTAGGCATGTGCTACCCAAAGCATCACCCGCCCTCTGTGCACTAACGCCACAAGGGAGCACTTGTGGTGCCTCATATGGCAGCAGAGGAACTTGAAAATAAGTAGTCACCCCAGCCACAGCTCTAAAGGAGCAGAACTACCCATTTTGAAAGCAAGCCCAATTATCATGTGTACCTTTAAAGCTCCAGTCACAAAGGCAATTTGTGTATATCATGATTTACATGGCACAGGAGGTTCCAGCCAAGGCCAGGGGACTGGGATGTCACATTGTCAATCACAGCATGAGCTGTACCTTGCCTGCCTTCATTCTCAGTTGCTGGGGATGGTAATTGCTGGCAATGACTTGTATTCACCTTTAATTACAGGTTTATGTTTTGGGTAGCAGAATTAACAATCATTCTAATACTGCAATTAAATCCCGAGTCATTCACTCTTGCTATTGTTTATTTCTCATTCAACATGTGAATAGACCTTTTCTTCAAACTCAGGGAATTCAAAATTCAGGGTGCTTTTTTTTCCCCTTTGAACCCTTTTTTTTACACCTTTCTTTGGCCTTTTTTAGCTGTATTAGCCTTGGTCTCTACTAGACACATGCACAGTTTGCGCAACAGGATCCAGAAAGATTATTTTATGCTAGGGAAAAAAAAGGTAGCCTCAATATATCAGATAGATAGACAAAATGTCCTTCATAGCAAGTGTTCTAGGAATCAGAGCTCAGCAGCAGAAAAGATTATGAGCAGACATTGCTTCGGTGTTATCAATAATGGGATCCTTATGAGATTAAAAAGAACATTATTAGCACTAAAAATGAAGACTAAAAGATAAGGAGAAAATCTGTTAGGACAAGGAGTTAAACTGCCATGGAAGATGGAGAGGAAATCAGAACTGATATGAAGATTTTCTGTAGGAATTGATTGCCTTATGCTGATCACACTTTTACTTATGAGTTTAGCTGAGCATATTCATATTATAAACATCATTTTCCCAACTGCCCCAGCTTGATGGCTGCAGACTGACCTCTAATTTGCTCTTATAGTGGTGAAGTTGATCAGTAATGTAATACATTAAATAGGATAGTATAAATCCATATTTTTGAATCCTCTCATGATAAAGTCACTATCAGTGTCAGATTTGCTGAATTGAAAAGGATAGGGAGATAGGTGTCACTCCAGGAACTCTTTAACGTAAAATAGTGCTGGAGTACTGCTGGGGAACACAAAGACCTGACTGTGGTGCTCTGGTTTAGTCTGTCCTGCCATGCAGTCCTGATTGTGCCTACCTGGATCCTCATTAAAAGCCCTGATTTGGTTTTCATATTTTTCTGGTTGTGAAATTCCTGCTGTTCCTTTGGTGTTGGGTGAAAGATGCAAGCCAACACCAGTGGCACCTGACATGTCAAGGGAAGAACAGGCACAGGGAAACACAAGCAGGAGAGCCTGAAGCCCCTCCTCTAGACTCTGCTCCCTCGTATGCCAGCGGAGAGGTGCGCGATATCTAGTCCTGCCACCAGCACCAGTAAGCTCCTTGGTGGAGCTGAGGTGTTATCTGGGAAGAACTGAGCTGTGCTCAGTTGGGGATGATCTTGTTTCTCTGGTAGAGCACGAAAGGAATGAAGAGGTCTTTATGTCCTATATTACCTTGGACTGACTCAGTTCGTCTCCAAAACTGGCTGAGTGCTTCTTGCTACTATTCACTGTTTGTGCCGTGTGCGGAGCCATGTAGTCACTCTGTGCTTTTGCTCTTGTGAGCAAACATTTATGAGAAGAGAATAACAAATGGTGAAGCATTTCATTTCAGGCATGAATTCTTAGATGAATGATCATTCACGCTAAAATTAGCAATGCTCGCAAGGACAAAACAAACATACACAGATTGTCCAAATACCTTCCAATATGAAATATCATGAGCTGGAATAAGCTGAACTTTGCACTTTTATTTGTTAAAAATTTATATTAATTTTCTTTTCTGCCCTAGAATTATTTATGTACTAAGTGATCAAGACTGCTCTCCTTTCTTATGAAAATAGTTCGTAGTTTGTATAGCAGCAGCAGTACTATTCCAGGTATTAAAAAGTGGGGCTCAACCTACATGTGCTTTTGATTTGGAATTCATAAATAGCATTTATTGTATCTAGGATAGCAGAATAATATTGTTTTGGAAACATTAGAGCATTGTGTCAGGCAAAGGAAAGTCTGGTAGTTCCCAGAGGCAATCCTTCCCTCCAGGCTGGCTCTGTTATGTACGCTCCCATTATTTTCAGTGGAGTGGCAGCTAAAGGAGACCATGCAGAATGTCCCAAGGCCACATGAGGGTCATCACTTCACAGCACTAAAGCAGTTAAGTATTCATTTATAGCCCACTTAAGCCTTAAGTATTCCCAGATCAGACATAGAACATTTTTAGCGGAATACTGTATTCCTCTCCATGGATTATGTTCTTTACTTTTAAATACCTTAGGCTGCATTTTCAGACAGCATCAAATTGTCCTGTAAAACTGGGAGGATGTGAGTATACTTACACACACACACATCTTTGCGCACTCACAGAAACACAAACACATATTTTTCCTTGTGTAAATAGGATGATTTTGCAAACAGGAGCCTAATCAGCCTCTGGTGGGTCTGCTCTCTCCTCACTGCAGATGAACCCAAGGTGGGGGTTGCTGCTACCTCAGGTGCCTCAGCCAGCTGCCTGAAGTTACATACATGAAGTTTAAGCTTCAGAACACACAACACTTACACACACAATGCAGTGAGACTGAAGCCTTGCAGAACTAGTGCTCAGGAACATCTTTGCAGACTTCTGTGCGAAGGAGATAGTAGAACAAGTTGTGGATTTTATTAATCAGGAATTTTCCTCCTCAGTGTCTGAGCACCATGGAAACTATGCCAGGTTCATCCAGAGGGCCTATGATTCCTGGGGCGAAAAGCCTTGGCACCCACTGCCATTTAAAGATAAAAATGCTGTCCTGGATTTGGAAAAATATATGTGTGCACATCATCCTGCAGGAGCACTGAGGAACTAGAGCCACGGCCTGTGCAACCCAATTCCTCTTGGCAACAGGCCTGACAGATTTTTGTAGCTTGAGAAGACCGTATATTCAGATGTGGTATTTTAAGAGTCAGTCTTTCCTAAGGACAGCGCTGACATTAACCTCTTGCCTGTAGATAACTCGCCCTATCTTGTAGCTGAATTTAGTGCTGATGCCCACTGGCCTGTTCACTCTGACATACTTGTCTCTATATCAACACCAGGAACCTGCTGGTGTTAAAATATATCTGCTTCTGTGTGATGGCTCATTTCATTAAAGTGATCCACAAAAGACACCTTGCTAAGGAAGATCTGGTCAAAGTGTATATGAGAGAGGCAGCTATCTTTGCTTCAGCTGAATTTTTCTACCTCTTTGTTATGATCTGCTACAGCTAGCTCATCCTTAAAGCACACCTGCATGCTTATCTCTTAAAATTTCACAGATTAAATCCAGCGCAAGTTCTTGGGCATCAGGTTGCAGGCACAGGGTATGACAACTTTTTTGCAATGTTAACAAAACCCTTCACTTGTGAGATCTGTGCCTGCAGCTACAAACTCGCTTGGGCAAAGGGTGGTAGAGGTCATGCAGGGTTTGAAGGGATGTCCTGGTGCCCCATAGGTTCAGCTCCATGCTAAGATCCTCTGCAGAGGACACATAGCTGTCCTGGGCCCAACAGAAGTGGGACACTTATGTCTGTAACAAAAAAAAAGGATGGCAAAATAAAAGCAGTAATTCAAAACATGTGGTTAGTTTCACTAAAGGTATGTTTTGTCTGACACAGATGGTGCCTTTTCTCTGGATTAGAGGGTGTTTAAGGGATGAGATTACAGCCTAGATAAAACAGAAACATCCCAACTCGAATTTTGAGCATACAGAAAGAATATTAATCTGGACTAGAGAGTGTTTAAGGGATGGGATTACAGCCTAGATAAAACAGAAACATCCCAACTCGAATTTTGAGCACACAGAAAGAATATTAATACTTTGAGTCCCTGCTCCACCATGATGCCTCACTTTGGGAAAAATGTCAGGGACATATTCTTGTGTCCAGCCCTGTTCTGGTCTTCTTGCATGTTCCCTGTAAGTAATCATTTAACCTAATAGCTTCACCTGTTCATTTTGTATTTATTTAACTGGATTATAGTGAAGAGCAGAGACAAGCAGAAAATAAACTATAGAAGACTGAACAAGACATCTCTTCTTCTGGTAGCCAGTTTCCTCAGATAACCCTGCTGAATCATTTGCTCAGGGTTTTTTCAAAGCAGCACAGACTACTCAAAATAAATTAGACCTCATAAAACCTTTGACCTTTATGTCTCTGCAAAGCTTTCACATGTTACTTGTTTTGATTTTTCTGCTTTCAGTTTCACTGTAATTTATAATCACGAGGAATATAAAAAACAGTTCACAGCGGTCAGTGGTTTAATGGGTGTTAAGGTCTGCTCTTTACTATACTGTGTTACTGTGTGTTAAGAACCTCAGATGAAGAGGCAGAGTATGCAAAATCTCCTCTGTTACCTAAGGTACAATAGTGATCTTAAACTCAGAAAAATCCATCAGATTATAGTAGAGTGAACACTCATAATGATACTGCTACAGTAAGGATGGCTACAACCTTTTACGAAAGCTTTACCTGCAAATCGTCTCTCTATCTGGAAAAGCTGTTTGAGAGAGAAAAGTCCTGCAGTTCAAGATTTTGTTCATTTATTTTTGAATCTGAGAAATATTCAAGCACTTCTTCTTATTCCCCCAAGAAGAAGTGTGAATAAAATGTCTCCTCACTGAGTTTAATTTTGAGGATAGACCAATAGCCATAGGATGTTTGGGATGTTAAAAGTAATTAAATGAAGTCAAAGAAGGAAGTTCATCAAGGCCGGAGTAAACTCAACAAGACTGGCTGGAGCCACTGGTGATGGCAGACCATACAGAGGGAAGGCAGTACTCCTCTCCTCTCCCATCACTGGCAAACTCCCTTACTGGCCACTACCGGAGTCAGAATTGCAGACACAGAGAGCTTCTGGTCTGTGCTGACACAGATTGTTCCCATGGACTTTAGTTAGGGTACAGGCACAGCAAAAAGGAGGTACAAAACAAAACTGGAGTAATGAGAAGACAATGTCCCTGAGAAGAGCTCAGTGCTTCTGCATGGCAGAACTGGTGCTTGTTACTTGCAGACATGAGACAGGATGAACAAATTGTCATCCCAGGAACATGTACAAGTAAGCCTACAGTTCTTATTCCCTTGCAGATTTTCTAGGTTTTTCACAATATACATTTTTTTGTAGGACTGCTAATAACTACCAAGGAACAGTAAGAATTATACAACAGTGGAAGTAACAGCCAGCCTGATGAGCAAAACACACCCAAATTAGTGGCCTTCTGATTAAATCTGGGGGCTACATAATAAATTTTGTTTGAATTCTATGGTCAAAAAGACATGAGAACTCTGACAGTTCCCAACCATCAAATGTGAGCTTATGATTTTATATCAAAATAATGAAATCTTCATCAGCACACAAAATGACTGATTGATTAGTTAATACAGAGAAAGTGAAAACATGTTCTGATAAAATATGACCTTATGTTTGACTTTCCTGGGGTTCACTGTTGTCCTTAAATAGTTTAATGCATCACAAACAATGCAAGCTTCCTGGTATTTTCTCCTGTCTTTCATGTAACATGAAGCATTGTTGCATAATTTATCTCCCCTTTTCATGCCTGCTTCTTAGAGCATGCTTCTTTTGTGGGTTGAAGGGCATGATTGCTGACCTAGCATCACTCAGAATCATAGAATCATTAATGCTGCAAAAGACCTCTAAGATCATCAAGTCCAAGCATAAGCCCAACACCATTATGACCACTAAGCTATGTCCTGAACTGACTTCAAACCTTTCTTAAAGTGTCTCCCCATTCCAAAGCAGGTGGATGCCCAAAGGACTCTGTGACCCCCATGGGAAGCCTGTCCTGGAGCAGTCTTCTGGAAGAACCTGTAGACCTATAGAGAAAGGAGTCCACACTGGAGCAGGTTTGCTGGCAGGACTTGTGACCCCCGGGAGACCCACACTAGAGCAGTCTGTTCCTGAAGGACTGCAACCCATGGAAGGGATCCATGCTGGAACAGTCTGTGAAAAACTGCAGCCTGTGGGAAGGACTCACATTGGAGAAGTTCAAGGAGAACTATCTCTGATGGGAGAGACCCCACACTGGAGCAGGGGAAGAGAGTATGGAGTTTTCTCCCTGAGGAGGAAGAAGCAGTGGAGACAACATGATAACTGACCACAATCCTCATTGCCCATCCCCCTGCACTGCCTGAGGGAGGAAGTGAAGAAATTGGAAGTAAAGTTAAGGCCAGGAAGAAGAGAGAGGTGGGGCTAAAGTGTTATAACATTTAGTTTTTGTTTATCATTACATTGCTCTGATTTGTTTGGTAATAATTTAATTTCCCTAGGTTGAGTCTGTTTTGCCAGTAACAATAATTGGCAAGTGATCTCTCCCTGTCCTTGTCTCATCCCACTAGCCTTTGGTTATATTTTCTCTCCACAGTCTGGCTGAGAAGGAGAGTGATAGAGAAGCTTTGGTGGGCATCTGGCATCCAGCCAGTGTCAACCAGCCACAAATGTTCTGAACTCAATTTCATAACCAGTTTTGGTTTTCCCTTTCATATTTGTTATATTACTTAGATCTGACCCAGATTATTTAAATTAATATTTTCATGGAGTTTTGTGCACAAAGCATAATACATCTTGTGAGCCGTGTGTTCCGTCTTCTACCTTTAGTCTTTACCCTGAGGCCATATAAACAAAAGCAAGCTTGCACATGCACATGTAACTCTAATGTTGAGCCAAAATAATATCATCCTTAATTACATCTGTAAGTGAAGGTCTCAAAGCTGGCCACTGTATTTTTTTCTAGTCAATTCTTAAACAGTTGAATTTTGAAGAAAAGAGATCGCATATCAAACTTTATCTTCCTGAACTGACTGAATACATCTTTTTATCAGATGTGGTTTTTTTAAGAGAATAGACTTTCAAAGATAAGTATGAATTGTATTCATGTTTTTTTGCTGGATCTGTTTTTCCTGCCCAGAGCAGGTGTCCAACATCCACTTTCTGTTTCACCTTCATCTCATATTTTGTGGTTCTTATCAAAATACATCTGAGAGCCTTGCAAAATCCTTTTAAAGCCCCATTCCTTGAATGTACGAATCAAGCCCTCCTCACTATTCAAGTTAGCTGTTCATAGTGGCGTTCAGCTTCAAATGCAAGTAAGTAAGTTCTGGGGACTGATCCTATTTGGCACTGGGAAATAAACACATGCTGGACATAGAGACACATCTTTTTATATACTTTTAAATCTTCTAATAACACTTTCATATATTATGTGTCAGTAGATATGTTCTATTAGTGTATAATACATACTTTTGGGTTTTTTTGTAAAATCATTATTGACAACTTCTGGTTAGTTCTGAGTGAAATATTTTATTTTATTTTCTATATTAAATGTTCTGTCTTTGTTATAGCGAAAAAAACTGTTTTAAAGAAAGAATGAAAACATGCCATTCTTATTTTATTATTTGAATTGTCATAGATTTTCCAAGTTGTCTCTATGTGTTGGAAAACAGTGTTATACAAAGTAAATTGTTCTAACACACATTAAGCAGCAGCTGATTACAATGATTTTTAAATAATTAAAGTCAGCAGTAAATTAGTCAGGTATTTTGACTTAGTTATTATGTGATAACAGAATATTGGATTATGCACTAGTGATTCTGCTATCATAAATAATATAGAAATAGCAAAAAATAATATAGAATGCCTTACGTTTGGCTGGAATGTGAGAAGCCATAACAGCACACAAATGATTTCAAATGAAATATTTTTTTTTCTGTAAGTAAATTCTTTTTCATTGAAGGAGCAACTGTGTTCAAGGGAATTATTTTCAAGATTCCTGTGATTTTGTGAATAAAACAATAAGCAATGCTTTTGTCAAAATGGCTTTTTCCCAGCAAACAGCAATGCTGGCAAAACCAATCAGCCTGGCTCGGCTGAAGGTCTAGTTGGCAGAAGCTACTGGTGAGCAGCCCCATTACCTGCCACACTCCATCAGAGCCCATACCTGCCCCACAAAGCACCGAAGTGCTTCCTGAGGCAGGACCTTGTCTTTCTGGAGATAGTTACAAGCAGTGGATGGAAAGCCCAGAAGGTATCAGAATTTTATAAATTTGAGGTGAGGAGTGGAGGGTGAAGAGAGATTTGTGGGTTTCAGGCATAATAAAAGTAAGGCATGGTACAGTGATATTAAAAGTTGACATGGGACAATCATCCCCCTCTGCAAGAGATAGGCAAAGCTGAGTCATTTCTCAGTGTGTGCATTAAAATAAATGAATGTATTTCAGATTCCACCGGTGCTGAGGGCCTATACTGAAACCATACCAATGCCCAGCACTGCGCCCAGTGATACATAGTGGGCTGGTACTGCCCTACTTAAAATACATCCTTCAAGGTACACCTTCAGAAAATGTGCAAGGAGTAGAGTAGCAAAAAACCTACAGGTCATGTTTACACGAGACATGTTCTTTAGTTGTACTGATCTCACTGTGATGGCCATGTTTATATTACTAATCTTTGAAAGCCCTAAAATTTGCCAGGCTTTAGACTGTTGTCATGGAAAACATTGAGAGTGAGCCATGAGGAAGAAGAGCCTTGGCTCTAGCCCCACTGATGCAGTCAAAGCCCTCCTTCCAAAACATGGCCTTAAGATGGCAAGCACAAGCTGGACATGGCCACAGGTTATTTTTAAGATAAGGGTCAGATCAGCCTGAGTTCTGGGAATGCGATGTGGGCTGAGAGCCTCCTTTTCCTATCTTTGGCCTTGCATGGATGACAACTCAGCAAAAACCCAAACCCCAGGAACACTATCGACAGGGTAGATAGGTGACTGACACCTACAGATGCACATTCCTTCTCAGTGCAAGTGGCTTTTAAAGTCTTTTTGCCAGCTGTGAAAACACAGGCACTGAGCACATTGAGATATTAAACTGCTGATGAGCACAATATCATCATAGGATTTATTCCATATTTCTGTCTCCAACACACCCACACGGTACATTTGTAATACTTCTTTCCACAGAGATTTACCTCTGTCAGTAGCTAAAAGCTCTTCACATGTTCTACCAACTTTCTTTTTAATCAATAATCCAGTTCACTGGAAAAAGTATATATTTCAGCCTTGTTGCTCCTTATCTTTTATTTTTTGAAATTACAGGTCTGCAGAGCTAATATCCTGGACTTGTTACATTTCTAACTTGGTAGACACTGGGAAAGTGAAGGCTGTGGGTCTCTGTAGTGGGTCTGGCTGAGCTGATTTTCCTCATAGCAGCCCTCATGGTGCAGTGTTTTGTGCTGGGAGCTAGAAGGGTGTTGATAACACACCCGTGTTGTGACTACTGCTGAGCAGATGTGCTTTCCCCTGTGAGCTTGATGTAGATTCACTTAAGTCATCTTTTTCCACCAACTTTGACAGGCTTTTGATGAGGCTGTAGAGCATACATATACTTGACCTCTTCTCCTCCACTTCCCACTTTCAGCAGCTCTATTATATATATGCACCCCTTTTGTTTTTCCACAAATTCCACCTTTCAAGTATACAGAAAACTATACATGTGCAAGGCAAAATGACCACACCACAAGTCAAATTGCTATATCCCAACTGCAGGATACCACCACCATTCAAAAAAAACCCCAACCAACCTCAAACATCTACTCAGCTGAGCCGTTCTCAAGAAAGGAAACAGCTTTGACTCTGCTAACTGGAATATGAGAAGATACAAAATGTAGACAAGTGCCCCAGAGCAAAAGGGAAAGAGACCAGAAGGCAAGAATCACAGACCGCCCTGCTCACCAAACTGCAGTAAACATGATGCTGGCTGAAGCCAGAAGCACAGAGGTGCAGAATTCTACTCTGCAGTGGACCTCCCTGGGTGATCACCAAAGCCAATTCCCCATCACAACTGGCAACCAAACAATTCTGCACCAAAAAACTTTTCTTTATGCACTCTCACGGTAAATGGGAAACTAAGAAAGGCAAAGGCAGGATGTTTCTCCAGTACAACGCAGTGATTTGGAGGGAAGCTGGATCAGGACAGCACAGTTGAGTTTTTTCATGTGTAATAAATAGCATCACTTTGGAGTGATTCTCAATTATGCTCCCACTACTTCCACTCGCCATCAGTACAAAACAGAATTTGCCCCTCACTCAGCAATGCCCCGCAATACAAAGACAAGATGCTACCACCTTCTGTAACAATTTCGCACAGTCCATTTAATTCACTGCCTGCTAAGTGAACACTTTTCAAGACCTACCTAAAAGACCATTTCTATGTAGCAACATGCACAGGATACGGTCAGGATAAAGAACATCAGAAAATCTGATAAGCACAACATTTCAGGCAAATGTGTTGGAGAATGGGGAGAAGGGAAACCTCCCACTTCCACGTGGTTGAAGAGAGCTAAGGAAAACTTACAATGACAAACCAAAACATGCACCATATGACTGAACACTGTTGACTCCACTTTTTTTTCCCCTCTATGCAAGATGAGAAACAAAAGAAAAAGACACGATAATACAGAATCATAGAATCAGTGACGTTGGAAAAGACCTTTAGGATTATTGAGTCCAACCACTAACCCAGCACTGCCAAGTCCACCACTAAACCATGTCCCTCAGCACCACCTCTACGAGTCTTTTAAATACCTCCAGGGATGGTGACTCCATCACCTCCCTGGGTTGCCTGTTCCAGTGCTTGACAAT
>JAVSBS010007103.1:0-39803 GCA_033124195.1 Coracias cyanogaster | reverse complement strand
GGGCACTGGACGGAAGCTCTGCTGGGACAGAGATGGGGAACACAGGCTTTGCCTGAGGTAGCCATTTCCTAGGTGACCTCTCCATTCGCAGAGTCTTTTCCTGCGGGGTGATGAGACAGAAGAGGAAGTGAGGCTGTCTCTGAAAGCAGCTTTGGATAGACACTGCCCTGGCTAAAACCTCTCACTTTGTGAGAAATATGTGGCCATTAAAGAAGATGCTTTGACTTTTCAAAGTGTCATCCCATATGGAAATGAGACAAGCATCACTGGATCAATACACTTTCAAGCACTGTGCTGATTTCGTAGCAGCTTTCCTCTCACCCCAATGGACAATCTCTGCCCTTTCACAGCTGAAAACAGTTTCTGCTGACCCACCAGCCTGGCTGTTGCTCTACAGCTGCAGGTCATCTAGTGAGCTTACCCTTAGCACCCAGAAAAAGGCGAGCAGCCTTCCAGGCTGATTCTCTTAACCCTGTCTCCTTTAACAGCTTCAGCAGTTAGAAGATGCTTTTACAGCCTGTCCTCAAAGTTTCTGCTCTTTGATAAAACTTTTGATGTAAGAACTGGGACCAGCTACCTCCGTCCAAAGTGGTTATGATCCCAGGGCAAATCACTAAGACAGAGTGCATTTCCCCTCTAGCAGGATGTGTGGCCCTACTCCACCATGCATCATTTGAACTAGCACACAGACAGCAGAAGTCAAAGCCAAGCACCTGTAAATCTGTTCATGACAGATCAAGTGATAGATGTGCTTAGTCGAGTTGAAAACAACAGCGGAAAAAAACACTTATCAAGGAGAGAGAAAAGGAAATCTATGTTGATTACTGCCCATAAGGACACCCCTTCAGGAGCTTTCTGGAGGCCCTTGTTCAAGACTGAGAATCACAGCAATCCACACACATGCCTCTGCCAGGAAAAAGGCTGCTGCTGCTGCTTTGTGCTGTGATGGTGACTGACCGCATGAGCAGATGCTCCAGGAGCATATGGGTAATTCATAGCAGCCTTTTCCCCACCATCGCACAGCACATGCAGCAGTCCTGTCCAACAGCATTACCCACAAGTCAGCAACACTCCTTAGGGCCACAGTCACTAGGAGATGCTCACTCCCCCCCCCCCCCACTCTCCGCTGCCTCCAGGGAGCACCTCCCACATTACACACAGATGGGAGGGAGCCAGGGACACAAAATAGGCAGTTGGCCAGCCAGTAAATTAATTTCAAAGGCAGGCAGGTGATAGATGGGGTTCATGTGGGAAATAGGAGAGGATAAATTGCCCATCTGTGACTGATACAGCAGAGAACATTGCAGAATGGAGCAAAATGAATGGACATGGAGGGATCAAGGAAGGAGAGACTGAGTGGTGTGTACATAATTGAATCTCTGAGGCCTGGAACCTATCTTTTGGGCTATGTGGGATTGCAAATATGGGAGCACAACTGAAGTGAATGATTCATGGGCTGTGTGTGACAGATAGGACCCCCAGAGCAATCTCTTATTGGCATGGGGGTGGGAACACCACTGACAGAATGGTGAGGGAATGTGATGAGATGAGGAGTTTCCTCCACATCATTCTGTGAACCTTTGAACCCAGCCTTTATGAAAACAGCCTGGAGGAGTCTACTAAAATTAGAGGTGATGCCACAGCTCAGGACTCGGGACCTGGCCAGGGAGGCAGCTTGTCAACTGGAACCAATCCCCACTGCACAACAAACCCCGGCTTATACCAAAGGCTTATTAGTTGCTTGGTGCTGCTGAATTCTTCCCTACAGGAATCACTGTCAGGGAGACTGAAATGTTAGGAAAATCAGCCCTTCCCTTTCTGTGCTTCTCTGCCCTGCTGCTATGCCAGGTTCAAGTTGGCACAAAAGGCAAATTAGCATGTGCCAAACCATTTCTAGGGCATTCCCAGTCTCACCATAAGCAGGGGCCCTCCGGTGCCTTAGGACAGAGGCTTTCAGCACTAGCACCTGAGGCTGATGTGCTGAAAAGCAGCTCAGAAGCATTTTTGATGTCCTGTGCTATGCTCCTTCAAGGGTGTTGTTTGCTTGTACCCCAGTAATTACTCAGGTGGAAAGACAAGTTCCCATACTTAAAGCAAGAGACTCACTCGCACAGCACGAGTGCAGCTGGGATGTGCCCAAGCGCTGTGCCCTGCCTGACTACCTGAAGCCACACAGGCAAGCCAGCTGCACCATCCTGCTGCTCCAGTGGACATAAAAATCCTCCCCGACATGACTGGGTGCTGCAAGAGGACATTAACTGCAGGTTGTGTGTGACCATAGCATCCTTCTCACCAGCCTCCTCTCTCCAGGAGGGGCCAGCAGTGATGGCCAAGAGAAGAGAAGACTGGTACAAAAGCATAACCAGACTTCTCTCATGTTACCTTCTGCCTGCAGGAACCTGTTCAAGTGGGAATTTTCATGCTATTAAGGCCACTTGTGGTTTCTTGCTCTACAATTCTATTTTTCCCCCCATTTTTAAACTTTTAGCATCTACCACCTGTGGCAAAGAGGATATTCTACACTGCTGAATACACAGTTTACGGCAGCAGGCAATCTAGTGACTTAGTCCCAATCTTCACGGCACTACAACAGGCTAAGATATCTCCCTATATCTGTTTTAAACAGATGAGGTGATAGATCAGCTTTCTTTTGATATTGTTCACAATATCAAAATTTTGTACTGAGAACTAGTGTCTTCTATCTTGTTCCCAATTTGCCCTGCCACCTAAGCCCATGTTGCCCTTGTGCTTGAGGAAAGCTATAAGCAGCGTGACTCTGCAAAGGGACCCCATTTCACTAAATGCTACAAAACAGCTCTCCACTTGTCCCATCTTCCTGAAATAATGTGGGTTTTTACTAGGCTCAGTGCTGTAGGCACTGAGAGAGACCCAAAGTAAATGTTAATCCACTAATTCAAATGCTTTCTATGAATCAGAGAATAACAAAGAATGCTGCTAAGGTTTATAACCCAAATCTCCACCCAATTTTTCCAGGTGGTAAAAAAGCAAGGAACAGATTGAAGCCCTTTCTATTGCAATGCAGGCACTTCCATGCTCCCAGAAGTTGCCTGCATTGCACTGATATGTTCCTGAGGATCCAACAAATAACAACCTGTTATTTGGCAGACCAATCTTGGCACAGGTATGCCAACCAAGCCCTCTTACCCAACAAAGGTTCTACCACTTCAAATAACAGGAATAAATGGCACCACCAAGTAATTTTTTATATCTATATTAAGCTGCATATTCAGTGTTTTGATAGTATTGAAATGTTGCAAAATGCTACTGATAGAAGTTCCCAGCACAGGCGTGAGTCTTGGGCTGTCTCTCACTGGAGGTTTCCCTGCTTGCAGTGCCTGATGCCCATTGATTTCAGGAGGACAGGCAAACATAAGTAAGCATAGTACAAGTTAGCTGATGAAAGCTCTGAATGGATTCCAGGGACAGGGACATAGAGCTATGGTAATGATGGCTGGCAGGGACCTCTGGGGTTTCTAACCCGCTGTCACAGTCCCAGCTGGCAAGCATTTCAAAATATGGGTCGGTTTCCCACACCCACCCTCCCACTTGGAACAGGACTATTGTCAACAGTAGAAACCTTGGAAATCCCCAAGGATGAAGATGTCAGAGTCCCCAAGTCTTCAAGATGTTTTCTTTCCAATCAACACCAAGAGTGAAGCAAGTTCAGTTTTTCACAAGGGGACCCAATTCTTTAAAAAAGAGCATCAGATAATGGCACTTATCATTCTTTGTCTACAAGCTTTTCTTGATGTTAAATACATTCCACATTCAACCAAATTCTTTTTGCTGCAGTTTGTTGATATCCACCTTAATTGCTGGCTATACTACTCATTAATGATTGTATATAAAACTATTCCTGTTTCACTTAGTATGGTTTGGGGAGACAGGGAACAAACTCTCTCATCCTGGAATAAGCTGGAGCTACCCACATGATGCCCTTATGCCCAGGTACCACAGTCCAATGTGGCTGGGGTACCTGGGGATTTTTAGCAGTAGCTCTTTCCTCATCTGGCTGATTTGTACAGATTTAAGAGATTAAACACTCCCACAGGCAGACCAGGCAGTCAAGCATCTCCAGCAAGCAAGGCAGTCATGAGCAGTTGGGAATAAACTGTATAGGTTGAGCCATGAAAGGGCCTTCTTGTCACTGTCACTAGGGTGGTCACAATCAACAGCCAGTCTTAGCAGCAAGTACATCTCAGGAGCACCTGGCTAGCATTCACTGGAGCAGCAGCAACACCAAGGAGTGCCAGAAGAGTTTCAACCCCAAATGTTTTACTCAGTAGCTTGTTTTATTTTGTTTCTTCTGAGACACAGCCAGACAACTGGCCAGCCCTGCTGGACATAGCGGTAAGGGAGTGACTCCGTCACTGCATCCTACACAACCACTTTCTTCTTAGGTGAACCCGAGGCTCTGAACTACGCTCTTTGTTCTCCAGGCCAAACATAGACTCTCACACGTATCACTTCTTTAATCCAAGAGAAGGACAGAGACACACGCTTCTGGTGTGAAACCTGCCCTTAGTTGATTCCACTGCTCTTAACACCTTTCAGTCACAAAATCTCTATATTTTGGGTCACAGCGTTGCTAGTACCTAACTGCTGGGCAGCAGAACCTGAAGTATATGTAAACTCACAGAAGGAACTTTTTTCTTTCAGGGAGTCATACACATTTACTTAGAAAAGCGACTGAAGTTAACTAAACTTAAGCTTCCAAGCACAGAGGATTTATTCTGCTAAGCATAGGCTTCTCTTCCTAAGACCTTCTCTATAGCAATGTAACTTCTAATTATGTATTGCTCCCTGCAGCCTATATGCCAGGATCATTATTATCTTCCATGTTTATTAATCAGCTACCTGATGTTAACAAGAAGATAACTTCCAGGAGATATGCAAATAATTCTGCAGTTTTCTTTTCCAGTGACTCAGCATTCATATCAGAAATGTGTTAGCAGGATATAAAGACTACTAAGAAGCCCTCTGTATGATTATTCTCTTCCTTGCCTCCAGATCTTAATTTGTGGAAGAAAATGGGTATTTTCTAATAGATACTCCATCTTGCCAAGAGAAAAGTTGTGTATCTTTTCTTCTGTTTAAAATCCCATTTATTTCGTTCTCCCTTCTCTGAAGACCTGTGTCTCAAATTATGTTCAGATAAGGCAAAGTTAAATACTCTCAGTGGAAAGAATTTAAACAAGTGAAATGAAATGCTTTGAGCACTGAGGGGGCTGGGCTGGCACCAAGTTAAAATACAAGTTTCGCGTTGAGAGTTAATAAAGCACCTGCAGGTTACTTTTCTGTATTTTCTCTGCAACATCAAGGGAAAGCACCGGGGACAGAACACATGGCTGTGACTCAGTTCATGTTCCTGTCACTGAGAGACAACTGGAGCAATATTAAACGAAAATCATCCCATTCACCCCATTTATCTGCGAGCAAGTGCAACAAATTGATGGGCTTGTAATTAACTGATTGAAAAACAGGTTAGCGTGGAGAATGTTTTTTGCAGGGACAGCTATTCTCTTACAGGTGGTATGGTGAAAGTACACATCCATCTTGTGCTTGCTTTGCTGGATTTGCTGAGGAGAAAACTTGTCTGGGCTACCAACAGCTGGGGCATTGAGCTCCTATTTGGTTTGTTGTGTTTGGTTTTTTTCCTGTGCAAACACCGCTCTGTGCAAAAGCTTTGCATGTAACCGTTTAGTGACAGGAACTTAGGAAATCAACAACTTAAGGGAGATCTCCTGCCCTTGGTTTTGCTTTCTTCACCTTAGCTGGCACCCTTTCCTTTGAAAAATTACACATTCAAGAAGCAGGGAAACCAACCCACCCTGGCCTAACTCTCCAGTATTTAATCCCCTGATGCTCCTTTCCCAAGGAAATCTCTCTGGGACCTGAAAGTTCCCCCAGGGATGGCAAATCCAGCAAATACCCCACCAATAACAAGGTGACAGAAAGATGCTCTCTGTTCAAGTGGTTTAGCAGGCAAAGCTGGGGCAAAAACTTGGGAAAAGCTAAGGAAGGAAATCAAGCAGAGAGAAGTAACCCTCTACATGCTTCACCAGCCACAAAATGTTCTGATTAGGCATCTTGCTTAAAATACCAAAGCCAGAGGCTTTTGCATGAAACATCCCTTGTGATAGGTGCTCAAGGGTACAATGTAGAAGAGGGCCTGGTAGAGGTAAATAAAGGTTGAACTCGATGATCTTAAAGGTCTTTTCCAACCATAGAGATTCTGTGCTTTTGTGCTCTGAATGGAAATCTAACACTGCCATCAAATTGCAGAGGTTGCCTGGAGGAGCAAGAACACTTGAGAGGTCTGAGCCCCAGCTCATACACACAAACACAGTCCATTTCACAAGCACCCCATACCCTAGATTTTAAGAAACTGCATAAAAACAGTTCCAAAGACAGATTCTGCATAAATCTAACCCCTGGACTCTGCAAAGCTAACCACTCATCAGCAACTAACAGATGAGATACGCTTTGGAGAGCCACACTGCCCAGGCACCCAGTCGTGCTGGCAGGACAGTGTGCCAAGCCTTTCCAGCCCCCGCTGGCCTGGATTCCCATGACTTTGGATGCAGAAGTCGGTTTTATTGCTGGGGCTGTATTGATTTTCTTTTTTCCCTTGGCAGCAGCACACTCATAGCTCAGCACAGAGCCATCTCATGTCACTTTACAATGATACAGGAGCTATGACCTTAGCATCCACATGGCACTGCCCATGTAATTTCCAACTTCTCTGCGTTGCCCAAGGCACTCTGCAGTCAAAGCTCAACTCTAACGAGGTGAAGTCAAGCAGGGAAGCCTGCGTGGGGAACGCTGAAATTACAGCAGGCGCCCACCATCAACAGCTGCCCCCCCAGCACAGCCCTGATGTTAAAGCTTCCCATCCTATGAGCCTGGTCCTGACACGGCTTCCGCACCGCTCCGTGCACCGCAGAAGCGGAGCCTGGGTAGTTGCTGACTACGGGATATTTTGGGGGTTCGCAGTGGAAATGGCAGCGGTAAGCGACCCCGTGGGGACCTGCTTGGCCGGGCAGGCACGGACTGGCTCGCCACGAGCAGCATCGGAGCACCGTAACCCCACATTCCCCCGGCACCCCGAGGGAGGGCTCCCATCCCTTCTCCACGCCCGGGGGCGCCTCTGGAGGCGCTGCCGCCCCTCCCCGGCCCCCAGGTGAGACCACCGCCCATCCCTCCCGGCGCCCCTTTCTCCCCGCCTCCCCGGTGTGTCCCGGGGCTCCGGCCCCGCGGGCCCCCCCGTGGCAGCCCAGCGCCGCCCAGCTCCTCCCAGCGCCGCCGCCCCCGCGCTCCGCCGCGGCCGTTGTTCCCTCCCGCCTGCCGCCGTTACTCCACTCGCCGACATGGAGGTGCCGGTGCCGGTGCTGGTGCTGATCCCTGCTCTTCTCGCCGGTACTGGGCGCACGGCGCCGGGGCAGTGGCGGTCCAGGGGGGGCGAACTTCGTCCGGTCCCGCGCCGTGGAAGGGGAAACCGGTACCGGGCGCCGGCTTGGAGGGGGCGGCCGCAGAATTTAAGCGAGTAGCGGGCATCAGCCATCCGGGGGCAGGGGGAAGGACACACAGGAGGGTGCCGGATACCGGCGGGTTGGGGGGTGCTGGGACCGGACACCGCTGGCCGGAGTCAGGACCGGGACCGGTAACGGACAGCAGCTGCTCCCAGGGGAGGTCGGGGGGAATCCGGGCGGGACCAGGCGCCGTTAATGCCGGTTACTCTCCACAGGGCTCCTCTGGTGTCCCGGCGCCGTCGCCAGCTTCCCGGTGAGTGCCGCCTGCCCCGTGGTCCCCGGGAAGGAGGATCCCACCTGCCCTCCGTGCCGCCCGCCAGGCCCCCCTCGGGGGCAGGGCGGCCCCTTCCCCAGAGCCGCCGGGAACGCCGGGCCCCGGCTCCGGAGCCCCGGGGCTGGACGAGGGGCTCTTTCCCCGTAGCTGAGGGTCCCCCCGGCCCGGCAGCCTGGCACCCGCCTGCCGAGGGCCCTGCTAAGGGCCGCAGCGCACCTGCCCCGGGGGTCCCGTCTCCTGCCAGCCCCACCTGCGGTTGCCCTTCACGGGTGTCCCTCCCCCTGACCTTGAGAGGTCGGATGGAGCTGGGCTTCGTAGCACGCCTGTGTCCTGGCACGGCAGCTCGAGCCGCGCCGGGCAGCAGAAGCCAAAGCCTCAGGCGATAGATTCCCGTCAGAGCGTGGAAGAGAATGTGGCACCTGATGATGCTGTGCCAGCTCCGGCCAGCGCTGCGGGCTGTGCGTGAGCGCGCCCACACGCTTCAGGAGCTCTCGGAGCAGAGGCTGATCAGAGACCTGTTTCAGATGGTGTATCTCAGACTTCCTATGTACCTGTCTTCCCTAGCCTGCCTGCTACATGTATGGTGTGCCGGGATGTCCACGGGACTACAATCCAGTTTGTGGGACCGATGGAGAGACCTACTCAAACGAGTGTGTGCTCTGCCTCTCAAACAGGTAGTCATTTAATTGACATCCTAACCTTCCCCATGTGCAAGTACAACATTCACTCTGACATCCCAGGTAGCTGCTAGATTATTGGCTTTGGATCATTCACACTCTTAAACTGCAGTTTTAGCAGTGTCCTCTCAATTGCCAGTCCCTTACAACAGCTTTTATCGGGATACCTGTAAATGCCGTAGATTGGATGCAGTTAGCTAGGAGTACTGAATATCTGCTTTTGTAATTCTTCAGGAGGAGCATCTCAGAGAGGGGTTGCGTGTCACCCTCATACAATGCCACATTACCGTTAAATATAATTCCAGACTCTTCCATGCTTTCCATCAGAAAACGTGGAAGACCCCACCCAAAATGCAGCTTTCACCACAAAATGTTCATGTTCAAGGTCCAATCTTCTGTATTTCCTTTCACAGAGAGGAGTAAGAATGCCAAATGTTAGGAGAAAATACTATTTTGCCATTCAGATAGTTTAAAAACCAAGAAAAAAGATATCCTAATATTTGAGACAGGATATTTTATTCTTTAATAATTTAATCTTAAAAAAAATAGTTTGAAAACGTAGAAAATCAGTACTTAATCAGCATTGTTACCCCCCATTATGATTGACTGGAAACCTGTATAGAGCATCCTTTCTGTACAAACTGAAAGGCACTGCTTTGATCGTGAAAGGAATTTACATAACTGAAATAACAGAATTTCTGTTTCCAGCAGAGGGAAATGCAAGTAACACAACAGCAGTAATGGGCATTTAGAAAATTACAAATAGATAGGTCTCAGGAAACGGAAGGCTGAAATGTTTCTGACTTTGGGATGGGGAAAGGATAATTCTGACCAGATAATTTACAAAATTCAAATGACGAAGAAAGGGGGAACATAGGCCAGAATAAGTAAAGTGTGAAAGGACATTTAAGGAAATAGTATTTTAAAGAAAGTGCTGAAGTGTGTCAACGTATGTTTAAAGATATGCAAATCTGCAGAATTTGGTCATATTTTCATCAGAGTACATCACAAACTACCCAAGTAAATGACAGAATGGGTAGAGAGAATTCGTAAACCTACATCCTGGGAAAAAAAATCTTCACAACCCCACCACCAACAACAACCAGGGAATCAAAGGACACAAACAGCACAATCTGTGAAAAGGGGAGAAAAGAGGTGCTGCCACGTTACGTGTTAGGAGCCTATTTGTCTTTGTTGCCTGGAAAGATGTCGGAGTAAGTTACTAATTGATTGACTTGTAGACAGCCAGAGGTAAAAAACAGAGTAAACAAATCTTGATACAGATTTGTCAGAAATAATCCCATCAAATCTGTGAGATTAATTTTTTTTGCAAGATATCTGGCCTAGCAGAGTAGGAGGGAACAGAAGTGATGGTCCATGACATTAATAAAGCATTTTACATAGCTCTGTTTGACATTCACATAAGCAGACAAATAGTTATTCAGCTGAAATTGCTACAGTATGAAGTCACAGCAGTTTGAAATGCTGTGGTTTAAAAGCAGTAGTCAGCGTTTTACAGTCAGACTGGAAAGAGCTATTAAGTGGGATTTCCTTTAGGCGTGGTATATAATTCAGTATTTCTGTCATGAATCGGATATCGGAAACAAGAGAATAAGAATTCGAAAAATGGCATGAGACACAATGATCTGTGCAGGACAGTATCAAAATTCCCAGGGATCTGGAGAAATGGTCTGAAATCAGTACAATGAAAGTCAAAGAGGACTGCTAAGTGTCACACACAGAGAGTGCAAATCCATGTCGTGGAGATACAGACAGGAGAGTGTGTCCTGCCTAAAACAGCATTATTTGATTCTTCCTCAGAGCAGAATGATGGGCTTTGACATCCAGCCTTACATTTGTAGGATGTTTAATTTTTTAGGCATGATCCCTCAGTTCCAGACAGGTTCATGTTAGATTCCTGAACACACCATTGCACATAGCACAAAGGGTCCTCTAGGCAAACCTGCTGTTTATTTCCACTCAGTCCCTTAAGTAATTCATGATGGGGCTTGCATCTGATTAGTGTAAGATGTAATCTACATGTTTTGTGTGAAACATGGGGTTTAATCGAGTTACACACAATACAGACTTTTATCTTAACCATCTTTTTTTGCTGGCATCTTACATGGTCAGAAACATGCATTTTGGTCTGGAGGGGCACAAGGTGATCAGATGCTATCCTGATTTTTTTCTTTAATAATTCAGTCATTTACACAGTGACTTTCTGGTTCAGTCTGGAGTTGTTGTTCTGAAGTGTGTGACTTGGCATGAACACAACAAGTTTAAAACACTTTGTCTTATTGTAAGAATTTCAGCTTTGAAAAATGGTTCATAGTCATAAGCAATGGTCATTTCACTTCAAGGAGTCTAAGGTACAGTCCACCCACTCCTTAGAGGAGGAGAACAAAGAGATCTTTCTGCCCTTCTTAACAAGCTACATGACTAGTTGTTGCCAAGATAAATAGCATGATGTGGTGATGTAGAAACAAATGTATGGGCATAACCTCTAGTGAATTATGGAACTGTCAGTTCTAAAATAAATTAGGTGATTCTTAACAGCCAACCTGCAGGTCACTTCCAGGCTGGTTTTTAAGCCCATTAAAGGACCTTTTTAAAGGAAAAGGACTTTTTAAAGGGAAATGTACTTCCCTGATGGCCAAGGCAGTACCTCCCACGGGCTCTTTTAGCCATGCAAGCTTGTGTGGGCACCTGGAGAGCCCTATGTACATCAACAGTACTGCAGGAGAGGTTGCTGTGGTTGATCCACGATAACATGGAACACATGAAGCAAAGGTGCAGGGCCAACCCTGCCCATCTTTGTTCTTCAGGGCAGCTTGTTAGCTGTAAGACAAAAGCTGGTCTTTCTCTCTGCCATTTTTTTTTTAAATAAACAAAAACCACACAGATGCTCAAATGCAAATTCCAGGTCTCTTCCATACTTAATGTCCAGTAGCAGTGACAACAGCTGATCTTAATTCAAATGTAGTGTGGCAGCACCACAAGAACCACTTTGGAAACAGACACAGCAGCTTGAGCTGCCTCTGCAAGGTATAGCATGAGAGCTGTCCTTCAGCCAGAACTTTCCTTTACGTCCATCTTTACATTGGTTTTACATCGCCCAAACTTGATTTTCCTTTTCATATTTCTAATCTCCTCTACTACCTTCTAGTTAAAAGATCCTTGATACAACTATTACTACAGATTGTCTCTGCTTTTTGGTAGTTATAAGGCTCTTGAATTTCATGAGGAGTAAACCAGCTTGATTCTATTAAGATAGGGAAGCGAACTGAGGATCTAGGGCAGTTTGGATTCTATCACTTTCCTTTTGTATCTGTACTTGCTCAGTAAATTGAGATTTGTAAATGGAGTGCCCAAAGTACTGTGTATGTGACTTAAAAAAAAAATCCTGATGTTCCCAAACTACAGGATACTTAGCTAGCATTTCCTTAGAGAAGATTCCAACATTCAGAGAACACCACATTCAAATTTTAGTGAAGCCTGGGATGCAGCGATGCATCAGGATGCACACCCTTCCCACTGAAGTCCCACATGAAAGGGGGACATTTTGTACACATGAGAACTGGTTCCCACTTCAGGGACCGTGAAGTTTGATTTGCATTAGTGATTTGTAATGGACACATTAGTCCTTATGGCCAGATATGTCATGTGGTTTGATACCTCTCAGATTTGCAGATGGCTTTATCAAGTCTTTACAGGAAAAAAAGCCTGAAGTGCAGCTGCCTCTGTTAAGTTACTCACTCTGTGTGTGTGATAGGTAAATCTTCGCATCACAGTTACTTTGCAGTAATGTTTGCTGTAAGTGATGCAATTAAATGCATCACTGCATTTAACTGGACACATAGAAAGACACATGAGAGTCCACTCTGTAAAATGCCTCTGTTAAATTCAAGTGTAGTGCTTCTCTTCTAAAGTATTTTTCTTCTGCTTGCAGGGAAAATAAAAAGCATGTCCAAATTGTCAAGATGGGACCATGCTGATATGGCAGATGGCTGCTTTTCAAGAAAATGCAAGGGACACAGACATTCCAAATGGAAACAATGCTTTAAATATCTCTTCTGTGTGGCCTGTCTTAATAAATAAGTTTGCATAGGATACTTATAACCTGAACCTTCATTTATTTTCTCAAGCAGGACAGATCATAGGGTAAGAAAGAGATGCCCTGGCTGCATACCAGTAGGTCAGTGGTCTGGAGAAAGAAATGAACAAGTCCCCAGTGCCATTCCCACAGCACCACCTGGGAGCAAGGAGACCCGAGCATCTCTGCTGCAGGCTGGTTGCAGCAGCTGCTCAGTGTTTCTGGGAAGATCTCAGTCCACAGGTGCCAAGAACCCTTGGGGAGCCACCAGACAGGTTTCCTGTGGCAGCTACCAAACTGGTGACAGCAGCCTGACATATACCAAGCTTCTGCCCTGGGTTCTATACCTGCAGGTCCTTCTGGCAGAGGGCAGTGACCTGGGCACCCTCTGCTCCTGCCCCAAGTGAGGGCTGTTTTGGACCACAGGAGGTGCAGCCAGGGCGTGTACTGCTCCCCGGGCTCCCAGCGCCCTGGGCTCTGCTCCCTGAGGTGCAGCCAGGGCAGCCATTCCCCCTCATTCCTGGGTGTCCTCCAGTGTCACCACCCTGGGCTGGCACCCAAGAGCCACATCCTGTGGCAAACATCAAAGCAACATTGGAAAACTCAAGACTTGGGTGAAAAGGTGCACTCTGGAGTGGCCTGGGTGGACCTTCCCGCAGGGAGTTGGTGCAAGCACTGGGGTTCCGTCCTCCCCTTGCGCTTGTCATGCACATCAGCCTATAGCCTTTCTTACATTTGTTCCATTCTGTTCTGCTAAACACCTCTGTTTTCTATATGTTGCTTGAAATAAATTGTATTGGGGTTGGGTTATGGTGTGTTGATAACACACAGATGGCTTCTACCTTTGATCCAAGTGAAGTGGCACCGGCTCCAGCCCTGGCCGCAGACAATGGCTTTGTCAGGCTTCGCTGGGCAGCAGCAGAGCAGGTGGAGATGTATGGCACACTTCACGCCTGATAAACGTTCACAGGTCAGTGACTTTGGGTTTGAAAAACAATAATGCTTTTGTCTTAGAGTTCCTTTAAAGGGTTGAAGCTATTCTTATTGTTCAGCACATGCCTGCTTTCATTTCCTTCATGCAAACACTTATCATTGATGGAGGGATGTCATATATGGCACAACAACTTAAGAGCTAAAAGCTTAGGATAAAGTGGAGACGTGAATACATGGATGGAAAATGTCTCCCAACAAGGTATCAGTTATGGATGGAAAATCAATTTCTCTACTGGTGGCAAAGCCATTTGGGAAAGTTCCTGGGCACTCCCAGCTGTCATTGCCATGTCCAGATCTGAAAATTTTCACTTTTTCAAGTTGTACCAAATGCCAAAGCAGTTGTGTGCTATACTATGAATTAACAAGTGGATGGAAACTATAAGCTGTTTCTTTTTGTATTTCTATTTTGATAATTAGTTGTGCTTGCAAGGGAACTTCAGCAACTCCAGTCTTGTTAGTTGTAGAAATGTTCCTTCAGTATTTGATGAAAGCGTGCATGGCATTGCACTTAAAAAAATCCCTCAGAAAAAATATCTGGTTTTGTAAACACCACTAAATGAAACAAATCCAAATAAAAAATTGCATATAGGCTGAAAACTATAATCACACCAGAGCACTGCTCCAGGCGTATGAATGCTTAAGATATTACCTTAGATTTCACTTTAAATCTTCCTATTTTTCTGCATATTTGAAAAGTGGTGAGTTCAGCACTGCATGTAATTACTCACCGAATATGCCCTCAACCTCTGTATTTCATTTTCTGTGCATCAAAAGGTTCTGGCAGTTCCCATGGGTAACTTTTAACAGCAAGATTTGTGAAGAAGCAGCACAGATGTCTGTCACGGATCCTGCTTCTTTCTAGTGTTACCCAAGGAAAGATACCTCTCATTCAGAGGAGATCTACAGAGAAGGTGGGTAGAATGGTTCCTGTGCTTGGGAATGCCGTTAGAGTCTTTGGAGGTAAAGGCCATTTGCAGTAACTTCTGCACTGCTGTCTATGAAGACTAAGGGAGAAGGATCCCTATGTGTGGGAGCAGAATTTTCCTCTCATGGTCTGAAATAATCTTTATGGACATTTGATATCTATTTTTAGTAATGTTTCAACATTTCTTACAGTGTATTTTGTTATGAAGTTGTATTCTTACTTCGTGCAGTGCCATCTTCTTGATGTGCTTCGCAAGGATTAAAATGAAAATGTAGGAAAATAGCACACTCTCAGTGCCGTCAGCTGGATCCTTCCAGAGCTGAATGTAAAACATCACTTGTAACATTTCCCAAACTCAAAAACAAAAGAGAACAAAAACCAACAAAAAACCCCCAAACCCATAAGCCAACAACAACAAAAAAATCAGTGTTGTACTCCAGTTTGGTGTTTATGAACCTTTATAGATAAAAAAGTTGATGTCTCAGACTTTCAGTATGGTGGACTTCATTTTTGTTCTAACTCAAAATTTTGTGGTGCATGTGTGACAATGCTGGAAATGTTTAATCATTATGTTAATTATTATTAATTGCGTAATAATCCTCACTGAAAAAAAATCCTTTCTCAAACACAGAAGAAAAGACAGTGATGTACTCCAATGTTAATGAAGGTTTATAGCTCAAAAAGCTGGTGAATTTCAGTACGATGGGCTTAATTTTCATTTTAAGTGAATATTGTGCATTACATTTAGGACAATGCTGGTCTTATTCATATGAAGATTAGGATTCTTATGCTTCTAGAGAAGGACTGTAAGGATTTCTATGAACCCTTAGGACAAGGCTAATTTTTATGAAGGGTCTTTACTGCTGCGATTTAATCCAATTGCCTTCAGCAGTGCTATTAGAGGTTCATTATACACACAAGTGAGGCAGGAAGTTGTCTGTGACAAGAGTGCTAAAGTAGCAAAATCAAGTGGCAAATGGGAAAGACAGCCTGTGGGTCTTGCATCACTGGCTACAGTGGGTCAACTCTGATGACTTCTTTGTGCTCTAATTGCCCAGATTTTGGAAAATGATCTAGTTCCCCAAATGGCCACCCAGCTGCCTCCTTGGCTGCAGGAGTGGTTTCACTGCTGGAAGCTCTAGTCTGTGCTGCTCAGGGAAGTCACCCAGCAAGGAGGTTTTTGAGGCCTGCCTATGCTCCTGTCCTTCTTATTTTTAGAGGTGTGTTACCTGAAAAAGAAGGTGATTGGGCAGGCTCAGAGCATGATGAAGTAAGCACCCAGGTGCTGAGGCCATAGCCACATTGCACTGGGTCTGGCAACCATCTCAGTCTTGGTACCCAGAGCTTCTTGGAGCAGGTGGCATTAACTTTTCTACTAAACCAAAGCAGTACTTCTTTTCTCTTGAGATTATTTTTCTTTTGAACTTTTTACATTGCTCTTATTGTAATAAACAGAATCATTGAAAGTAGGAGTTACCCAGGATCTCCTTATTTTTGTAAACTTCTTTTGATTAGACTTTTATTTTCATGTATCTTATTCACCCTTCAGGTAAACTGTTTTTGGTGGAACTGTTCTGAAAGTTTGTTGCAACTGCTGTAGCTATGTTGGCCAACTGTCCTTTTGCTCTCTCTCATTGCATTTTAAACTGCGCTTTATACCTCTTGCTGTTCTTCAAGCTGTTTAAACAGCTGGAGCAAAGAGGTGTATTTGTCTTTAACAGCCTGGTGTATAGCATTGAGTCATGCCACACCTGGCTCGGACAGCAATTTATCAAATCTTAGGCTCCCTAAAGTTAAAAACTGACTAGTACGAGACTATTCACCAGTGTTGGGTGATCACCAGGTTTGAGTTATCAGAGGCGTTAAAATCCGTATGTTACTTTGATTGCTCAGAGTGTTGACTGGCATCTACTCATGGCATTTATGAACTAGCTAAAATCAGTAACATAGAGGATGCTGTTGTAACCTTCAGACATCAGCAAACTTTATGCCAAGAGTTCTTTTTAGCCTATTAAATCTGCATGATGCTAACAAGGGATTACTCCAGCTGAATGGTGTGATTGTGAATCAAGATAAAGAAGGACTGCTTTTCTGTCTGAGCCCCGATTGTTGGGTATTTTCTTTGAAACTTGTTGAATTTAGGGATTTCCCTCTTGCTCACTAGGCGGCAGCATTTATTTTCTTTTAAATCTCTTTTATGTTCTCAGCAGGGGTGTAGGAAAGACTTTTTGTTAATAATAATCATTTGTATACATAAGCATTGTGTTGGGACCTGGTTCTTTTCATCTGTCATCATTAATGTCATTGATACACGGTCAATCTCACTTACCTGGCAAAGTAAACTTGGGTTTTTTCCTGATCACTGAATCCAAGTATGTTCACTGCAAGAGACTCCACAGTACACCATTTTGTAAAAATTGTATTCTGTAGGCAGGTGCCTCATAGATGGACATGTGGCACTCACTGCCTTGTGTAGCATTGCACTGGGTTCTGTCTTAACTTTACCATTTTGTTGCTGTCACATAGCAGTTGCTTCATTTTCTAAACCCTAAAGG
Source organism: Coracias cyanogaster (assembly GCA_033124195.1). Lineage (NCBI taxonomy): Eukaryota > Metazoa > Chordata > Aves > Coraciiformes > Coraciidae > Coracias > Coracias cyanogaster. The sequence goes on along the minus strand of JAVSBS010007103.1, from coordinate 22,730 downwards.
TTTATGGAAGCAGCATAGGTTTCTGGACAGAGCATTCTGAACTAGATAACTTCAGGAAAAAAAAAAGTTATTTTCCTGTGTGAGTGAGTATCATCTTTACACTGAGGAAATATTAACCCTTTTAAAGAGCTTTTTTTTGTCAACTGGTGAGAAATTAGGTAAGAATCTGATACACTTCTATTATTTCACCGTTTAAGTAGATCTGAATTCTTCTTCCTGATATTAGACCCAAAAGCATTTAGACTTGACCTGAAACTGTTCCTACTTAAGATAGTCTGTTCCAGCTTCCCCAGTGACAAGGGCAAAGGGGCTGAAAACTCCTACCATGAGGCTCTCTGGAGCAGAGCGGGACTGAGGGGCTGGGACTGAAGTGCTGAACCTGTCTAGTAATAGTCTGGTGTTATTGTAGGTTCTGTGGGATATTGCAGCAAGCCTCAGACTGCTTCCTTGGAAGGGTATGAGTTTCGTCAAAGTGTTTTTTCTTATCTGCCAGTCCCCATCAGCAAGCTATAGATGTCCATTAATGGACACCTGAAGTAAGTAAGCCCTCTCTCTTCGTGTCTGTTTGAAGACCATCTGTCAAAGTAAGGAGTGGGTCCTTTAGGAAGCTTTTGGGCTGCTCTGCAATAGCTATCTGCATGCATAGTCTTACCTCCTAGTAAGTATTGGGAAACTCCAAGAAGCTTGTTTCTCTCTGTGAATTTCTAAAAATCAGCCTTGCATTTACATGAGATTCAGAGCTTTTCTGGGTTTGTTTGGGTTTTTTTTCTGGAGTAGGTAGAGTTCTGAAAGTTTATGGATATGCTTGTCCCATAATGTTCCTGTCTTCCCTAAGCTTTTGTTAGGAGACATAAACACAGCTAGAATGAACAAAGCAGAATTGAAATGGTTGTGAATGGGAAGTCACATTAATGAATACATTTATCTAATAAGAATTATAAAATCATTTAGGTTGGAAAAAACCTTGAAGATCATCAAGTCCAACCATAAACTTAACACTGCCTAGTTCACCACTAAACCTTGTCCCTCAGCACCAGATCTACACATCTTTTAAATACCTCCAGGGATGGTGACTCCACCACTTCTCTGGGCAGCCTGTTCTAGTGCTCTACAACCCTTTCAGTGAATAAATTTTTCCTAATACTCAATCTAAACTTCCCTTGGCTCAACTTGAGGCTTTCCTTTTGTCCTATTGCTTGTTACCTGGGAGAAGAGACCGACCCCCCACCTTGCTATAACCTCCTTTCCAGTAGTTGTAGAGACCTGATAAGGTCTCCCCTCAGTCTCCTTCAGATTAAACAACTCCAGTTCCCTCCACTGCTCCTCATAATATTTGTGTTCCAGGATCTTCACCAGATTCATTGCTCTTCTTTGGACATGCTCCAGCACCTCAATATCTTTCTTGTGTTGAGGGGACCAAAACTGAACACAGTACTTGAGGTGCAGCCTCACCAGTGTCAAGTACAGGGTGTTGCTCACAACTGTACCCCTGCTGGCCATGCTATTTCTGACACAGGCCAGGATGCTGTTGGCCTTCTTGGCCACCTGGGCCCACTGTTGGCTCGTGTTCAGTCAGCTGTTGACACCTCCAGGTGCTTTTCTGCCAGGCAGCTTTCCAGGCGCTTTCCCAAGCCTGTAGAGTTTCATGGGGTTATTGTGACCCAATTGCAGGACCTGGCACTTGGCCTTGTCGAACCTCATACAGTTGGCCTCAGTGCATCAATCCAGCCTGTCCAGACCCCTCAGTAGAACCTTTCTACCCTCAAACAGATCAACACTCCTGCCTAACTTGGTGTTGTCTGCTGAGTGTGCACTTGATCCCCTCATCCAGATCATCAATAAAGATGCTAAGCAGAACTGGCCCTAGTAGTGAGCTCTGGGGAACACCACTTACAACCATCTGCCAACTGGATCTAATTCAATTCACCACCAGTCTTTGGGCTTGGCCATCTAGCCACTTTTTACCCAGCAAAGAGTACACCCATCCAAGTCATGAGCAGCCAGTTTCTCCAGGAGAATGCAGGAGGCAACAGGCAGTTGGCAGCAACTTTTGTGTGTGGAAATTAGGTAGTTTTGCAACCATAATCAAAGTTTAAAACTTGACTATATGTATTGTTGTCACTTGGGAGCTGGATAATACTCATGTTGAAGTCAAATAGGAGAAGGCAGCAAGTCAGTCATCTGCCTAGATCCACTGAGATAAAGATTGCCTAAACTCTGGGCATAAAGGTTTGAAAACTTTTAGTAGCACCTGTTATTATCTGACTGAACCCAAAGGAAGGAAAAACCTGCATATCTGGGGGGATTGCTCCATGCCTACACAGACGAAGAAGGATGCCTTTTAAAAAGTAGTAAGAAGAAGAAAAAGAGATTTTTAAATCTAAAAAGAAAACCAAATATTTGGGCTCACAGGGAGGGAAAGAAACATTTGTTGTCCCCTGACAAACATTGCCTTTAGACTATGCCATGCATTAGTAAGGCAGAAAACACACAAAAGGAATAGTGTGCTAGAATGGGGATCTTGTATACACACAAAATTTTTATTAAATAGTAGCAAAAATTTGTTCCCCATGAGGAAACAAGTAAACACTAGAATAGGAAACCATAGAAGTTCTAGGAACAACACTCCTTGAGATGTTCACACTTCAGCTGCCCACAGCCCTAAACACCCTGATCTAGAGGACCTTGCTTGGAGCAGGAGGTTGTACTAGAGACCTTGAGAGGTCCTTTCCACCCAATTATTCTGTAATTTATAATAGCAAGAGGCTAGTGCATTTGCAGCCTTCACTACCCAAGTTAGGTGTTATCAGAGCCACTACAATCACCTTGACAGACCTGACTACTTATGAGAAAGCACCTCAGTCATCTAGAGTGCTGTGTGTAGGTACAGCAGATCTAACTCAGCAATTACACATCACAACAAAGCGACAACACTCTCAGCTCAGTAATGAGCAGACACATATGAGCTACCTGTACCCATCCTGTTTCTTCAGCTTACTGTATGATTGTAACATTCAGTCGCTACAAAGGAGTTTTGTCTGTAGAAATGAAGTCACTCTGGGACTATTATTGCTTCATCTGAAACCACCAGTTTTTTGTCTTGCCTGTATATAAACCCCAAAAGCTTTGACAGATCTCTTCTGGAATTTGAGCTTTGCTTCAGTGCCTGCCTCTTCTCTTTTTCAGCAAATGAGGTCCCAGTGGCAAGGAGAGATGGTTTATGATGAGGTGGCACACACAGAAAAAACTTTCCCTAAGGTCTGAATCTGGCAGGGCAGTTCCAGTGAGCTGCTGGTTTGGGCCTAATCTGGACACATATTTCCCTGCTTCTTCCTCTCCCCAGGAGAGTTAATGCCAAGAGGTGACACTGCTGTCAAACTGGGCAGTGTCTGGGAGCACCAAGGAAAGTGTCATTGCATTATCAGGGTTGTGGGTGATGTGCTCCCAGATACCAGGGAGAGCTTGCAGAGCAGAGAGAGCAAGTCCTTGTGCTCCAAAGTGTCAATATATGGCCTGGTTATAAAACAAAGAGTGATCTCAGCACTGAAGGGTCTGAAGGGTTCTTTTGTGTCCTTGCCACCTCTCCAAGGGGCATAAGGGTTGGATCAGTGAGAAGGCAGCTTTCTGTTGGCTTTCAAACAAGAAAGGTGTCGACTGCAGTCTCCCCCTGGCAGGTGAAGAGTTCAGCTCCAGCGTCCAGAGCTTTTCAGCATGGAATATGGGGATGCACATCTTCAATGCATTCAGACTGGTAAGGACAAAGCATGAAGCTCTGGGATTCACTCTGTGCCCTGGGAGCTCCTGAAGCCATCCCTGAAAATGGGGAGCTGCACATCAGGGCTGCATATCAGGAAAAGATCAGCAGTGCTCAATTGAACAAGTTCCTTTTGGAAGACCCTGGTCATCCCACGGAATAATGATATGGCACAACTCTTCCTCAGGCATGCAGAGTTGCTCTCTAGCTGTGCAGTTCATTTCTGAGTCTGAAGAAGGTCCAGAAGTGTGTCAGTCTGAACACCAGGAGTGCAGCCAAGCTCCAGAGCTCACTTTTGAGCTCTGCAACAGGGTGAGATGTACGAGCTGCAGGGGCCTTCTTTCCCAGCACTGAAGGAGGGAGCATGGAGTGTCAAGGTAAGTACAAGCAGAGTGCAATCAATCCAAGGTGGATGATACTGGCACATGTAAATCTTGTCATCTTCACAAGTTTGTCTCTGCTTCACTTTTGTCAGAGGTTTCCCAGTGCCACAACCCAACAATGGGAGGGGGAGAGGGCAAGAAATCAAGTTGGGAGAAATCAAGTCAGGAGAACTCAAGACTACCTTTTCCTGACTTAAAACCAGCTCAGCTTCACAAGTCAGGAAAGCCATGTCTTTATGCAGAAGACCTAAATAGGCAGCAGAAGCTAGAATTAGTATCTTGCTAAAAAAACAGTATCTGCTAAGTAAAGTGAATTTCAAGGGGAGCGGGCTCTGGAAAGACCAGACAGACGGGTGCAGTGCTGCCTTGCCATGCAGACAGGCCAGCCCTGGACAGCAGGAACAGCGTAGTGGTGGGGACACAGCTCTCCAGTGGGCTCTCTCAGCTCAGCTCTGCCCACCCCACTGAGCAGAGTTCCCTGTGGCCAGGCCATAGACTTAAGAAACAGGAGATACCACCCTAGACCAAGCCCTCTCTGGAGATCTTATTAGCCCGGACTAGGCCTGAGCCAAGAAACAGTCTCCAAAGAAGGAAGGAAAACCCATGCAGGGAAGCCAGACACACTGGCTGTGTTTAGTACCAGCCAGCCAAGAGATGGGCATACACTCAGAGCAACATGAAGGCAAAACCATACCAGTGTCAGAAGTTCTCCTTCTGCTTCAAACCACCTCAGCCTGGCAGTGAGCCTCCAGGACCTGACTTCACTGCCAGTGGGAACCAGCACCCCCAGCTAGTTGTGTCTCCCAAGCCACTGGCCTCCAGCAGGACAAGGAGCAAAATCACATGCCGTAGGCAAGATTGGGACTTCCTTATGCAGTGGTGCAGGTACAGCTTCTTTAGCTCAGGTTTGTTAGGGTATTTGTGCTTGTTTGCTCCTGCTGGGCTTCCCCATGGGTTGAGTGCTCTCCAGCTGCTTGCCTGTGCAGCACAGCACCCTGCTCCCACTGCTCCTCCCCAGAATGCACCCCCATCCACCAGCCTGGTCACTGCATCCCGAGAGAGACGGCAAGGAGCATCCTGCTCCAGCCAGGAGCCTCTCTGTGAGACACGCTGGACACAACCAACCCTTCAACAGTGGAGTACCCCAGCCCTCAAAGCTGAAGCCCGGGGGGAGCTCCCAGGAGCAGGGGATGCCCTGCTGCAGGTGACCCTGTCCCTGCAGCAGTGAGGCTGCAGAGCAATGAGGGAGCCAGCCATGAGCACCTCTCTTGGGCTCACCCACCTGTCCCCATGGCTAGCCATATAAAGACTGTTGGCAGCTAGCATCGAGGTAGCTGCAACACCTTTGTCAGTGCAGCTTCCCAAAAGCAGCAAAACCCAGGTTGCTAAAGGAAAAAACATTTTTAAAGTTAATTGCACAGTGCCACAGGGACTCTGTGGGTGTGCTGGGGGCTATGGTATGTGTCGCATGGATGAAACCCATCCTGCTCACAGTCCTGGGGCCTGCAGCAATGCCCCAGCAGCTGGTGGTGCCAAGGTCACCTCTCAGCAAGTGCCAGCCATGCCCTGTGTCACTTGCCCAAACTGGTCCAACAGAAACCACAGGGACTGCTGCGAGCTGCATGTCACCACTGCCAGGAGGTGGGGATGGGGGCCAGGCACCTCCCAAATCAGGAGCACCCTCCCTACTCCTTGCAGCAAGCAGCACTCACAGGCTGCCTGGTCTGGGACAGCACAGGGGAAAACACAATCCTTGCCCATCATGGTGAAAGTTGAAGAAAATGGCTGGGCTCGATGGCACAGCTACAGTCAGGTCTGTGCTTGTGGTCACCATGCTAAGGGCTCTCAGTCTCCTCAGGGTCAGCCTTTGGGACAGCACTCCTGCTGCAACTGAGAGGGCCATAATGGTGGCATGCTAGTGGTCCGGCAGAGCTCATCCCTGCTCCGGGGAGGGTAAAGTCCCTTCACTGACCTGTATACTCGTATTTGAGTCAGGACTTCCAAAACAGAGCAGTTTCAGCCTTGAGGTTCACACGAGGACAGATTTTGGTAGGAATTTTCCAGCCTCCTGCCTCCCTGACTTGCTCCCTTGAAAATACATGGCCATCCAAATCTCTGAAAGGGCACTCACTCCTCTTCACATCCTTCTGGCACTCCAGGAGCAGAAAGGGGATCTGCATGTCTCCTCTCGCCTCTTCCCTGCTTCTCACCAGTGCTGGAGCCCACGTTTTCTGGGGCTGGGCATGGCGGGCAGCTCACTTGCATGATGCCCTTGCCGGCTCTCCCCACATGCTAGGGCACGCTCTGCCTACAAGCAATGGCAGCACTGCTGAAAAGCCTCCTGGCAAGGAACTGAATGTATCAGCGCCTGGTTTAGTCAGTTCAAAACAATCTGGTTAGTAAGTGGGAGAGGACGGAGGAAGACTATACCCGAGGCAGAGATTGCACATGGAAATACCGATGAGATGACATTGTTCTCTGAGAAATATTGGAACAACTGGAGGAGCAATAAAACACTGGAGTTTCCATCTACACAGCTGTATCCCATGGACAAAGAAAAAAGAGGGATCTTACTGGAAGTTACATCTAATTCCTATCTGTCTGGCCTAGATCTGTTCTGATGCTGAGGAGAGGCAGGCTGGACCCTGCCCACAAAAGGAAAATGCCTGAAGGAGAGTGCATCCAAGCCAGTTGCTGAGCCCAGGCAGGCAGCAGACAGCCCTGCTCCAGTAACAAGCTGCCTGCACCCATTTTCTCCTCTTCCTCCTACCTGGAGCATGATCTGAGTGAGCACTGTGTGCTGCTGGCTCTTGGGCTGCAGCTAGTGTTGCTGCTCTCCCAAGGGAAAACTGACCAAAAGGTCAAGGATTCAGTCAGGTTCTTGTGTTTAGGGGTATCCAACAAAGGCAATTGTTATCTGCACCCTGCAGAGCAACTGATCTCTTTAGGCTGTTCTGGGGCAAGTGAGTTTTGCAGGTAGAAACCTCATCCAATTAGCTGCAAGAGTTGTCCCGTGAGTCAGTATGGGCCGGTTAGGAAACTCTTCTCTAATTGAATGGAAGCCAAAAAAATCTGTAAAGCCTTGTTTCCAGTCACATTTTTTGTTGGGTTAATAGCCAGAAAACCCCAGCACATCAGGAAAAAAACACTGGAAAACAAACCAGAAGATGGCTTTTGCAGTTTTCCTTGGCATTGGTGCGTTCAGGGGGAGAAGGGAAGGTCTCTCTCTGACAATTGGGTTGTAGGAGGAGTCTCTAGAAAGGACACATTTTTTCACTCACATACTTAGAAAAAAAATCTCTGCTTAATGCCCAGACAAGAGATGCTGGTACTAAGCCTCATTTTTGGGACAGAAAACATGGCAAAATTCGGGAGAGACACATGATGCAAAGGAGGCAATATGAACAAGTCAGAAAAGCTGAATTATATCCCATTCTCTCCTGATTTTTTGACAAGTTGCTTCCCTCCTCTCCCTTTCATCTTTTTTTTCCATCCTATCTCCACACAGTGTTAGAGGGACAACATTTGGGCCAGGATGGCCGTGTGTCCAACGCCCTCTGCAAAGTTATTGCAGCCAACATGTTGCCATAGTGCAAGCACTGGATGATATTCAATGCTCTGCAAGAGGGGTCCAGAGGAGTGGGATGCTGAACATAGGCTGCAGCTGCCAACTCCTCATTGCAAAGCCACAGTACCATGTAAAATTGTCAAATGCACATGACAACAGCTGATTTTTTTCCCCTGTAGGGAGGAAAACTGTTTCATGGGCCTGGATGCACCCTGCATTTTGTTTCAGTGTAATCTAACACTCCTGACAAAGGGACATCCTCTGGGGCAAGGATGTCCTCATATCAGGTGGGGCATAAACTCCAGCAGTACTTTGGCCCTCTCCCAGGAGGAGAAATGAGGCCTAAAAGATTTCAGGATCAGAAAAACTTTAGCATTTGCCAGACAGACGTGGACAGATTTGTGACGTGACTTTTGCACTGTCGCTGCAGGACTCCCAAGGCCTCTAAAGCCATTTCAGTGGCATGTCTCAGCCTGAAACACATTGCTGGCAGCGCTGCCAGTGCAAGTCTGGGCTGGGTTCACAGGCTACGGGAAAAGGTTTTTTCCACATTAAAGACTTTCTCTCTGTTGACAGTAATAGACAAGGGAAGAGAGGAGCTGATCCTGTGGGCCAGGTTACTCACATTTTGCAGTGCCTGGGGCACATGCATGGGAAAAAAATAAAAGGCAACATACAAGCATAAGAAAACCCGGGCTAGAATATCTTCCCATCTGTCCTGTCACCAAGGGTGGCCAAGAGCAGGAGCCAGGGCAGAGCATATGCATGGGGCAGGCAAGCAGCAACATCCACCAGAGCTCCCTGAAGCACGTGGCTGTATGCAATTCAGGGCCTCTGCCTGGATTTCCCACACTGGGTTTGAAATCCAGGGCTGTGTCCTGCTGTAGGGGTCTGCTCCAGCCCCCTTGAGCACATCCTGATCCCTCCAGCCAGGTCTTCCAACCTGCTTGCCCCTACCCATCACTACCCATGCTCCTGTTGCTTAGCACCAGTGATAAACAGGACATCCCCTTGGCCAGGTGCCTACCCAAGGCATGCAGGATCAAGTCTTCTCCCAAAAAACCTCCTCTAGGAGCCACTGAACAGCACCACTTGGTTTATCAGGCAGTGAGGCTATCCCTGTAGCAAAAGTACTCTTGCTTGATAAATGTCATCCTACTAGGAAAATTGGCACAAGTCTGCCTGCACTTTGGTGCAGACCTTTTCACAGTCCCCTTGTTTTGGCCCGTGTTTCCCCCACATTACAAAACCACTCAATCTTCAGGACAGTTTTGGCTCATTGCTAAACATATGGCAGGTTTCTTGCCTGGGTTTGTGCAGCCGCTTCTCTCTAGGTGCAGGCTCCCTGCCCCTTGCTCCAGCCAGCTCCACAGCTTTTTGCATCCAGTGCCAGTTTTCCTTTTGCTCTGGCAGATATCTCAGCCATTGCAACCCATACTCAGTTTCTCATGAGCCCTTTCTCCAGCTCCTCTGATTTTCCAGCATCCCCTTCCAGATATCTGTGAGCTGAGGGAAAATCATCTCCTCCCCACTGCACCCCGCCTCATAAGATGCTTCTTTTTAAGCTGCTGTCTAATGGTTCCAGCCCACCCCACTGGGAGCTGCAGGCTTCTGGGCACTTTAATCAAGGAGAATAGAGGTCTTTGGCAGAAGAGGATGCCCTGCCCTTCTCCCCATCCCCATCCAGGCTCCTGCCCTGTGCCTCTGAGGGCACTTGGGCTGCAGCAGCAAGTCAGATCCAGGATCCAGTCCTAGCCCTATACCTGGCAGGATCACAGAGCTGTCTAGCGTGACAGACAGCCAGGAACCTTAGATCTGCACAAATCATCTGCAGGGACTAAAGTGAGATGAGAAGCCAGCCCTGCACAGCAGTGACCACTACCGTGCTTCATCAGCAAAGCCAGGAGTGGGGCTCCCCACAGTGGGGGACCCGGTGGCAGGCTGGCCACCAGCCCAGAGCGCGGTGGAACGGGCCCCGACGGCTCCCCAGTGCCACCCGTCCAGAGAGCCCCGCAGCGCCTACAACCATGCGTTGAGCCCTGCCAAGGAGAGTGGGTGCCAAACCTGAATTACCAGCCCAGAGAGTGGCTGTGGATCCCGGGAGCTCCTGTGATTTGCGGCAGGTTTTTCAGGTCCCCGCCTGTCACACGCACACGCAGATATTTAAGAAGTCACCCAAGGACCTGCGGGGTTCTTGTTTTACACACTTCTGGTCCCTCTCAGCTCCAGGTAAGCGCAGGCTTTGAGCTGTGGGTGCTGGGGTGGATATGCAGCTGGGGATGGGGCAGAGGCGGGGGATGGAAGGAGGAGCTGACCTGCGCTGACTAATGCTGGGGAGGTTGCAGCAGCACCCAGCATGGCTCTGGTGGGAAAGCTTCACACCTGGGGCAGGGAGAGGGGCACACAAGCAGGCAGAGACCCCAGGATGGGGGTCCCACGGGGACCTGCCTCTGCTTCAGCAGCTGCTGTGCTCTCACTTGCTTTGTTCCCATCTGATATTATCTTCTAAAAGGCTGAACGGGTAGTTTACTGGATGCATGACAGGTGTTTTTTCCTTATTTATGGCAGGGTCTGTTTTATTTTTAAAGCCTCCGTCCCACCTTATCCTGTGCGCCATGCCGGCTGATGTTATCCACAGCCACCCCACAGCAGGAGGCTGAGCAAAGCTCAGGACAGGATGGGGCTCTGCAGCAGAGCAAAGGAGGGCAGGAGGGCTCGTTTGCATTGAGAACTGCTATTCTGATCCCTGCAGTGTCAGGAAATAGCTGCAAGCTAAAACCAGATGAAAATGCCTCGAGTCGCATCCCAGCCCTGACAGTGGGGAGAAGAGCACTGGGGAAGGGGTCAAGAAGCCCAGCAGGGTCTGTGGGGCCCCATCAGCAGGGCAGGAGCTAATGCTCAGAGAGCTTTCCAGGGGCTTCGGGTGCAGTAAATCGTTAGAAAGCTGCCCAGCCGGCCAGCTATTGTGGATGTTGTTCAAAAAGCAAAGCTGCGCAAACAGAGATCATGTCTTTTCTGGAAAAGCGGCTGCTTTCTGCCAGGATAGTAAATGCTGACTGCACTAGCAATGATGGACAGGCATGATGAGAGACAGAAGGATGTCCTCTCCCATCTCAGGTCAGAGCTGGGAGCCCTGCTAGTAACCCCAGGGTGTCTCTGGGGAGCTGGAGGCAGCTGCAGGACCCAGGCAGTATAACTGTAGAAGGAGGTCTCTCTACTCCACTGCTCCTACCTCACACCTAGGTCAGATCACTCAGGGCCTCGTCCAGCTGATTTTCAGACATCACCAGGGATGGAGGTGCCCCAACCTGTCCCCATGTTGTACCCACATACATTATGAAGATTCTTTTTCCCCTGTATCCAGTAAGACTTTATTTTGCTGCAACTTGTGTCCATCAGCCATTGCCTTTCATCTGTTCACTCCAAAATGACCCTGGAGGTGCATTTAAGTGCCCCATCAGCCACACTAAGATCACCAGGTGCCGCCTGCACAGCCTTGATGTGCACAGCAATGCTGGCTGGAGCCACCTGCAGCCCAGGCAACCAATGAACCCCTTGCAAGGTTCCACTGGTGGCTGCTCTCACATTGCTCCACCTAAAACCAAGACAGTTAGTCAGAGGCAAGTGTGATTTCCGCAAGGTTCTTTAGCTTGACACATAGGACAGAGCAGATGTCACTGATGCTGTGGTTTCACTGTGACAGTGCATGTGGCATTGTCATTTCTGCCTGGGTGAGTAACCTCCTGCCCCCAAACTCTCATTCTTGTGCTGCCCACAGGAGACAGCAGTGGGACTGCTCACAGAGCTGAACGATGACCGCAGCCCCCCAGCCTTTCTGAAAGCCGAATAGATGGCTTACATCCTTTTGCATTGAAAAGGCCATTTTTTTCCAATGCCTGCAAAAATTTAGGCAAAAAAAAAAAAGCAGTGAGCAGTGGTGCTTTTCAGCAGCTGAGCAAAACAGTTGTGATTCCCCATATTTATGCCAGGCTTAAAGAAATGTAAGCAGGAAAATCACTGCTCCTGTACAGGGGAGAGGTCCTGCGCAGCCTGAAGGCCAGGCTCCAGACCTGGGCTTAAGTGGGCTCCATTTAAGTAGCAGGTGAGTAGGGATCCATATATGGTCAATCAGGACATTTAGGGATTCCTGGTGCCCTCAAGTCCTGTCATCTACCCCCAATTTTTAGCACCCAAGAGGTGCTAAGTGCTAGGTGCCACACGCTGCACAGGGTTACATCGCTCCTGAAAACCTCCAGGGTCTGAGTGCAGCAATGTGGGGAGACCTGCAGAACCCTCAGGGTTTTGGCCATCCCCTGAAAGCCATCTCACAGCCCTGAGAGGTAGGAACTGTTCTCCCTCAAAAGCAGGCATAGAGACAAGACAAGGAAAAACATCAGTCATTACATCCTGCGTGCTGTGGCACCCTGAGCTGCCAGCAGGTAGAAGATACTGTGTCCTGTGGGGAAATGCCTCAGGAACCTGGAGATTATCAGAAATAGAAACAGCCATGCAAGTGAAACATGGAAGTTGAAGCACGCGTTCCCTATGCAAATCAATGCACATTCATTAATGTACATTAATGCAGCAGGCTGCAGATAATGACTTATGAACCACCAGGACATGTTGCTGCTGGTGGCCCAGGCTAGATACAGGATCCAGAGGTGATGAGGAGTCCTGTGGTGACCGGGCTTTCTAGGAAAAGGGCAGGTGGCTCAGTGGGGTGCTGATCAAGGAGGAGAGGAAGGATCTGTGGCCTGAGCTTGGCCTCATCTGAACTTTGACCTCATGGAGAGCCTGGCAGCCACCGTGCTGGAGAGCAGCACCTGAAGCCCAGGGGATCTCCTTCTCCCACTGCATCTTTTCCAAAGGTCTTCAAATGCCCAAGGTAGGCGAGCAGCATTCACCTGGCCCCCACCAGCTCACATGTATGAGAGACTGAACTTTGTCTGCCCCGTTCCTATATGGACACCTCTGAACTTAGCTGACCCCAGGAAAGCCCCATCAGCTGCTGCTGGACACCTATGGCCACAACACTCTGCAGACAAGACCAGCTCAGCTTGCAGCACCTAGGATTAAAGATGGTCTTTCCCCACTCCATCCAGTGGCAGTGGATGGTGCAGTCTACCAGCACACTCAGAGGTTCTCCAGCCTTATGCAACCACTGTGTAACAATCAGTATTTACCAAAAGTGACTCAAGAGAGTGGGCTGTTTCACAACTGGCCCTGGTCTATTTATAAGCCCCTACTCAAATGCCAAAGGATCCTTCTGTTAGTCAAAGCACCTCCTGCAGACAAAGCTCAGTGGGGCCTTTGCTTTTCAAGGTAAAGCTCAAAGAGGATCTCTCCAGCCTCTTGTGAACAGCAGAGCTGGCTTTCTGCAAGCTGCAAGGCAATTCTGCGGCTGAGCCCCATCCCAGCAGTGCTGTCAGCAAGTGAGAGCCCTGAGGCATCCAGTACACCCCAGGGTACCAAGTAGGCTAAGATGAGTTATCCTCCAACCAGGAAAGCAGTTGGGTTTAAAGCTATGCAGTAGGGGTGCAGAATGATGGAGGTGCCTGGGTTGCATCCCTGAGCCAAAGGGAAAGAGAATATGGACTGCAAGGTGGAGGCGGGGCAGGTCTGCAGTGGATGGCCCAGAGGAGCCTCAAGGTGGGCCAAGGGCTCCTGGCAGCACTGGAGAGCCAGAAACACCAACCGGCCCGCCTGACAGAGACGGGCTAGGCAACTCGGACAGCAAGAGAGCAGATCAAGAAAGGCCACATTTTTGCATCCAGCTCCTCCCCTGCCAACACCCTACAGCTTGGTTTCGGAAACACCAAAATGATTCAGTGTCAAGGGACTTCTGCTTGCTTTGTGGGGGAAACACCTCCAGTTTTAGTTGACCGAACTGGCAGGCTTGACCTTCTGCCACACGGGAGCAAACCTGGAGCCCTGCAGACAAGAAGTGTGAGACTTACCCAAGTTTTACTTACTTGTTTTGCTTGTGCTCATGTTCCAAGTCTGCCAGAGATTTGTGCAAAGCACAAGTGGAACAAACATTATACTGGAGGAAAATGTGGGGTCCTTGCTTCTGTCATTGCTGGGAGCACCTAGCACTGACCGCAGCCAAAGGTAGTGAGTGCTTAGGCAACAGACATGCATGGGGTACAGTTCGAGGACTGACTCTTCACTTACATGTCAAAAAACAAACAAACAGCTCAGCAATGCTCAGGAACACCACCACTGACTGTTTATGCCCATGCTTGATAACATTAAATATTAGTAAAAACAAAGCAGCTCACCTGCTCATCTCCAGCTTTCTGTGATGTCTGGTCATGGTGCTTGGAGGAAGATCAGGGCACTGATCAGGAGGGAAATGGGGTGATTGCTGGGTTCAAGTCCACCATCCCAAAAGATCCTGCATTGTCTGGTTTCTGATTCCCCTGTACAAACTTGCCTGGTCACAGGGGAGAAGATTACCAAAAAAACTCAACAAAAGAACACTACACCAGATGCAAGATACTGCCCTGTTACCCAGAAGATAAATAATGTTTTTTAATTAATGTCTTTAAATTAACCCCCTCAACATGCCTGTTGCTGTGACATCACTCCCAAGTGACGCCCAGGCCTAAATATGGCTGTAAACAGGAATTGTCCCCACAACAGTCACTCTGGCTATAAATACAGCAACAGAAGACAGGCTTCAGTTTCCTGCCAGCTAAGGATGGTGAGACAGCTCAGCTGGATACTGTTGATATGCGGTTGCCACAGTGGAGAAACTGAGGCGGGAGCTGCTGTGGGGCTGGGGCTCCTGGCTGAGCTCCCCAGCATGCCTTTGGGAAGGGAATTGTGCCCTGCCACTGCTGCAGCCAGCGGCCACCGGGGAGGAGGGAGCTGGTGGGGATGGGGATGGCAAATCTGGGGCTCAGCAAGTGAGGCCCCACAGGCCCTTCCCAGCTTAGGCAACTACACCGGCCCCTCTCCACAGTGCCTGGCTGCATAGCCCTGCCCCAGGAGGAGATGGCCACAGAGAAGCCAGTGACTCCCACTGAGGAGCAGCTAGAGATCCTGGAGTACAACTTCTGCAAGGTGAACAAGCATCCTGACCCCACCACGCTGTGCCTCATTGCAGCTGAGACTGGGCTTTCCGAGGAGCAGACCCTGGTGAGTGTGTGCCTCTTGCTTCCACCTTGATACCAGCCTCTGCATGCCTTTGTGCCCCACACGCTCCCTATACATCTCCTGTGTGTCCTGTCCCCAGCTCTCTATCATACTACCCCCTGCACCTTCTGCCCCCTGACGTGCTTCCTACTGCACCCCTTGACCCCTCTGTGCCCCATACACTCCTTACTCTCAGTCCTTGCACCACTGTGCACCCTGCATGCTCCTTACTGCACCCCGCACTCCACACACAGTTCTCCTCTGCACCTCTGTGACCCCCAGTGCACCCCTGACCCCACACTGCACCTACAGAATTCTGCTGCACCACTGCATGTCCCTGTACCCCATGCCCTCCCCACACCCCACATATTCCTGGCCTTGTGTCCCCAAAGCTGCTTTCCCTGTAATGGCAGCCCCTACATTCCACAGCCATGGCCTCCTGCACAGCAGCCCTGCGTCCACTGAGATCCTTGCACACCCGCCTGGGAGCCCCATCCGCAGCCTGGGCTTGGAGATTGGGCTAGTACTTCCCAGCCCGAGGGTCACAGGCTGACCGTGCAGCCCTGAACATAAAACTTGCTTGCTGTCCTTTTCTTCCAACTCATTTCTGATAGTCTAGGGTGCCCAAACCACTGCTGGCTTTATGGACTGGAGAAACTACATTTTAAAACAGATACAGGATAGATGCAACTCCTGCAGGATGTGCTGTGGCACATGCTCAGGCTGTGCACACTCCCCCTCACTGCAATTAGCTATTTCAGCATCCTCAAACCTAAAAGTCAGGGAAGTCTGTCAGTCTCTCCAGGAGATATAGAGGCCTTCAAATGTCCCTCCAGAAGGACAGGCTGCCACTATCGGGGACTTCCGTAGAGCCCTGTGTTCCATCTGGCTACCTGCAGACTACCCTGGGCTTCAGAAGCAAACAGCTCCCTCCCACCTCCTTCAGGTTGTGGTGCAGCCATTTTTGATGCAGGTGTTTTACAAGCTACTAGACCCATAGCAGCACTGATGGGTATAGAAAACAAATCCAGCTGTGAGAAGTTAGCAGCATTTTGCAAAGAGCTGCCAAGCCTGGCTCTCCCTGGCCAAGCCAAAGGGGTATGAGAGCCAAGCAGACAATACCAACATTTAGCCTGCCCCAGGAAAGGATGCTGATATAACATCCATTGCACAGATAGTCCTTGGCTAGGGTGGAAAAGGAGACCCCTCCTCTACTGTGCTTTGCTGACAGACAGCTACTACTGCTTGTTTGAAGCAGTAAGGAGGCACTACCCTTGAAATAGCTTTTCTCCTTAGAACTGGCACTGCTGCTTTTCTTTCTCCCCTAAAGCATGTTGTAAACACAGGCCATATGTGCCCAGGACACATCTGGAGACATCTTAAAATCTTCCCTGAGAGTCACCTTTTTCCACTAATCCAGGGTGCTCCTAGAGGTGTGGAGATGAAGGTCATGCTAGGGACAGGATCAAGACTGGGATGGTGAGCTGCAAAGTTCCTGCATTGCGTGTGAGACAGAATAATTGCTCCTGACATCTGGAGTGCTTTATTGGCTAGATATAGCAGCCATTTTAATAAAAAATTTAGTAAAAATGAGATCTAAAGACCTACTAAGTCAACAGGAGACAACGGTTGAGGACAGGAAGTGAAATTGTTGGGAGGAGGCTAAGCAGGCAATCATCTGACTGGATGTGGTCCAAGGCAGTGCTAGTGCAAGAGCTGCTTGCAGAGAGCACACGATGGTCCTATCATCACAGACCACAATAGCTTCAAAAATAGCCATGAGCAAATATAGCAACAAAATGAGCAGCAACAAAGCAAGTCCCAGGCACATTTGCAAACAAACGGTTGAGCTGTGCTTCCGGCACACACCAGTTATAGCTCTCTCCTTACGGAGGTAGTGTGGCTTTATCGAGCTGCATTTTATCTAACTTTTGAAACTGCAGCTGTGAAGCGGAATCTGCAGCTTTGGGAGCTTGCTTAGAGACAGTTAAGTTATTACAGAATAATGTAGCCATGCATATTGCTTGAAGACTGAGATAACTTTTAACCCATTTTAAAAATATCTCCATTCTTCAACTTGTTGAGAGCCACTGCGTTGTCCCTCTCATCCTCTCTGAAGCAAGTTGACTTTTGATTTCCATCATTTTTGGACCTGCAGTGATTTCTTCACTGCACTAGCCATTTAGATACCATCCAGCAGATTCTTAGCCATTCCCTTACTCAAATTCCAACAAAAACCTGGACTCACAGCAGTAAAATGAGGACTCACCCATGCTGTCAAGGTCTGAAGCGAGCAAGAGAAATGAGTTGGAAAGAGGTGTGCATATAGGTAACAAGACCATTCGGGCAGGAGCGGCTGTCCGGCTGCCTGTACTGTAGTGCCCTGCTACAAGACAGCTGTACTACAAGTTTCCCTCGCCTGGTCCCATGTGCTGAACGCATCTGCACCTTTAGCAAGGTTATTTGGAGGCTTTGCTCAGCCCAGTGCACTCAGTCTCTGTTGGTATGCTTTTTTCTCCAGAAATGGTTCAAGCAGCGCCTGGCAGAGTGGAGGAAGTCTGAAGGGCTGCCCTCAGAAAGCGGGTCTGTCAGGGACTAGAGGATGCTGCTCCGGTCTCCATGCCTTCTGTAAATGATGGTGAAGCTCTTCAGAGTTCTTGGGGTTCTTCTGTTGCAATAGGTTTTGAGATAGAAAGTAATATCCTGCTATTTAACAGAAGTTTTATTTAAAGTGTACATAACCAGGAAAAAAAATATTTTATATATATGTCTACAGCTTCTAACAGCTGCATAATCCATCTAGTGATTCCCATCCATTAACAGCAGCTGCACAGGGCAAGGCAATCTCATGCCCTTGTCCCAGGCTTGTAGAAAAGCTGCCATGAAAGGTTCAAACACAGAAGGGGGAAAAAAGATTTATTTTCCTTACGATCCTCAGAAGTAAAGTATGTGTGATAGCTTTAATATACAGGTCATCCAGAGAGGAGAGCACCTGGAAGACCAGATGTGTTGTTCATGTGATCTTGGTTAGCTCAAGATGCCTGAGTCAGCTCTGGATATTGGCAAACCAAGTGCCTACACCATAATCAGACCAAGCCAAGCCCCGCCTTGAATGCATTTCTCGTATTTCTGTTAACGGTCACCAAAGGGAAATAATTGGTCTCTTTTTTCCCCCGCAATGCATTAATAAAAAATGAAGTTTTTTGATGAGAGAAACTGTGTTATGTCCCTTGCTTGTGCTCCCTGCTCCAAAGGCAGGAGGCAGACTTCTTCCACTGGGAGGGCAACACTTCTCTAAGACAGCCTCAGGGGCATCTGGGGTTTTCCCTCTTGCCACAGGGATAGCCGGAAGACAAGGACAACCTCCTCTTCTAGGGCACCCACAGGTCCATCCAGACCAGCCCACACAGCCCTAGACACACCTCAAGCCCCACGGTGGCAGAAGCTGGTGATTCTGGGATTTCCGTGCAGGGTGAGGGACCAGACCCCAGCCTCCTTCTGGCCATTCTCAAGCCTGAGGGATGCAGTTGGACTGGGGCTCTTGCACAAAGCCCAAATCTCATCCACCCTAGTACAGGACAATGCATGGGCTAAAAAATAACCAGCACCATTGCCCAGTGACTTTACCTGGGTTCAAAGTTAAAGGGTTCAAAAATCCTCTGCTTAGTGGATTATTGAATCAATTAGTGGATCCTCTGATTAATCCTCTTCTGGTTTGTGGTCACCTGCTTTTACTCCCGTGGAAGGAGAATCAGCTTAACACAGGGGAGATTAAGATACACAGGCACTGCATGCTTTCATTTATGGCTTTTGTCCCTTGCTGGAGAGCATCCCTCTTGCCTCAGTATCTCCATCCTATTGCAAGTGGTGGGGCTGCCGTGCAAAGCACACCAAACTCACAGGAAACAGATAAAAGCAATCTCCCTGTGCCACATCCCACACTGGTTGTGTTGTTCCCCTGCAATCCAGCTGCCAAAGTGACTCACCCTCAGACCCAACTGGAGCTCAGAGTTTGTTCTGCAGAGTCTGGCACCAAAATCTGTATACCTTTTAGTCTTTGCAATGTGCCTTCTCCCTTACACTGATGGAAATTCTGGTTTTTTGAGTGAGGCTCCAAAAATCCCAATGCAGAGGTCCACTATTTTGCCCAGGGTCACACAGCTGACTGAGCCTCACAGGTTTAACCCAATGATGTAACTTGTATCAAAGATGCATGCAAAGCGAAAGGCTGGATCTGCCCATCCACCAAGCATTTGAGAAAATGGGCCCCAAAACCAAGACAACTCAATACACATGCCACCCCAGCATTTCAAAAGTCTATGCTAAAGCTTTGCACCTTATCAAATCAGCCCTGAATCTGGAATTTCACAAACTTTTGTGTTTCTATTTCTGTCACAAGCATAAGACTTTTTGATAGTCACCAAGAAGATTTCTAAACTTTAGCAAAAATTTTGAAACCCAAGGTCAGGAGCTGTGTTGCATCAACCTACTGCGTGCCGTTAGCTTCGGTTTGCCACACTGCTTTAAGTGAAAGAACGGCTCCTGTGGTGGCTTCCCCCAGCAGTTGTTTCGTTACTTCATTACCAACTATTACAGCAAAAAAATAAGAAGAGCGATAAAATCCTTAGGACATAACCTATTGTATGGAGAGAGGCTTCCCACATTAGGTCAAAATCTGCTCATTTCCCCTGATGACTGTTTTGTTCTTAAGTAAAGACCATTTTATTTAACTCCTCAGGTAAGCCCAGTAAAAGTGGCCGCTTGTATAAAAGTGTTCCTGCTGGGTGCTGCCTCTGCGCCATGTCCAAGTAGACTTTCCAGCTGCAGCACAGCCCAAAAAGGGTGATGTTCCAAGGGGCAATGGGGGCAGCTGGCACGAAAGCAGGCTATGTTGCTAGGGGAGCTCAGCGCTTAATTGGACGAGCCAGATCTTGGAGCCGAGCAGAACAAGTTGCCTTCTTTGCAGTCTCCTTCACTATGAATGCATCTGGGTTGAATTGACTCGAGTCCATAAGAGCCCTGGGGGAGCAAAGACAGAGATGGTCAATTCCAACCAGAGCAGAGCCAGCTCTCAGAGCTGCCTGCCGGCTGACAGATCACCACCTGAGCCCTGCTCTTTCCTGTCAAGGGAGGACAAAAGCAGTCATGCCTCTGCTACTGTCACCACAACAGTAGTAAGAGGGGATGCCCATCTCTCACTGAAGCTGTCGGGGCTACTACAACCCGGCAGTCCCTCACCCTCTGTGAAACATCCTAGCCAGCACTTCCTGCAGCCAGTTGCATGCTGGGCAACACACAATCCCTGTAGCATTAGCACATCCAGCCATATAAAATCCACACATTTTGGAATTGGAAGAGCAGTGGCTTAATCATGCTGGCCAAATCCAAATCAATAAAGTGCCACAGCCTTCACAAAATGGACTGACAGCTGATCATTTCCCCATGGCTGAGAAGCAACACCTACCTTCTGCAAGGCTGGGCCAGTTCCACAAGCCTTGGTGTGGCCACCGCATGCTTTGCAGCCTTCGTCACTGACCACTCGGCATCCCGCAGGAACACATAGTCAGGATGCAATCCTTTTGCCCTAGCCAGCTCCAGGGTCCGAGGGCTCGCAATTGCCTCCCGAGCAAACTTGGAAACCTGTGGAAGAATGGGGAGAAAAGTCCTTGTAGGTGCTCCTGGCACTCAAGGGTGACCAGCCTGCAACTCAGTGTACCCAGGTTCACAGTAACTGACCACACACAGATGGGACATGATCCTGTCCACAGCCATGTCTGGCACCAGACAAGCTGTGGAAGGAGAAATCACTGCCTGGCAAGTCCCACAACCTGCCCTTCAGCCTCCTCTTACTCATAGGCCTTTGCCCAACCCATTCTCCAGCACTGGAGATCCCAATTAGACACTTGACCACCTCTCCCCACCCCCACATTTGCAGGCTACGCACAGGTTTGCCCTTCTCTGCAGATCTCTGCTCTGGATGGAAGACAAATGCTGCTCTCCAGCCCAGGAAGCAGCTACATCAGCCTCACAGACAGGAGCACATCCAGGGCTGCCATGAAGAGGGCCACCAGCAATCGAGCACCTGTGCCCTCCCCTCTGCCCAGCATCCCTACCATGCGTGGTCCTGCACGATGCTGCCTTACCGGACGAATGACAGATTCAGGAAAGCTGTTCTCATAGCAGCAGATCACCTTCCGGATCCGGGGTTCTGAAAGAAGCTGTAACCTCGAGGATGCTTTGGCCAAGCCTGCACCACGTGCAACCTGTGTTGGCACCTGTATGGGTTCAGAATGGAGGAGGGATGTGCAGACACAGAGCTTGTCCACAGCAGCCCACAGCATCCCTCTCCAAAAGGATAAGCACCCAGCACCCTTCCTCTGCAGACACGGTCACAAGAAGGAACACTCTTACTTTCCCAGCAATTGTTACTTTTCTTTCACCTGAACTATAAGGTAATTATGGCACTATTGGGATTTGTATGTCTTAGCCAGTATTACTTTTGCTCCCCAGCTGTTACCCACTCATAGTCAGGAAAGGAACGCCTGCAATGAGTGCCCATGTGGCCAGGTAAAAGTGCAGACAAATTCCTTCCAGAGTGATGTTTTTCATATTCTTCTTCCTGGCTGAATCAAATAATTTCCCTGCCAAGCAGAAGACACTCAGATTTCAGGGTAAAAGTGCCATTGCAGTTAACTGCATTCCTACAGCAACAGTGATTACTCCTCCAGCATGGGACTTCTTCCCCTATTTTTCACAGGGTTACTGATGCCAAGGCCTGCTCCAGCACAGCCTCTCTTATTTCCCACCCAGAGACTGCAGCCAGAAAGCCTAGCCTTTGCCATGGAAATGAGTGTAATCTGAGATTGCCTCAAGCCCTTTCACCTCTGCCAAAGCAATGACCCACTTAAAAGGAGTAAGTTCATAAATATGTATCTAAATCAGGCTTCTGGTAAAACACTGTTAAAATATACATAGTGTTTGCAGTGTCATGCCCCCTATATACAGAGATAGGAGCACAGCTGCCCAATTACAAACACGACTGTTCTCCCTAGGAGCCAAACGGGCTGTTCCCATCATATTTCTCTACTTTCCCAGCCTGCTTTATCAGGGGATGCAACCCAGATGCCTCCCTTGGCTCTCTTGCTATTCTAGGCTGCTCCAGCCTGGCTATTTTCTGTCTCTCAGCAGTGAGATTTTCAAAAGACACCATATAACTCCAAAAGGCAGTTTCACAGTATCACAATCCCCAGCAGAACCAGACAGCTTCTATCCTCCACAGCATACACTGGGCACATCCAGGGGCAGGATACCGGGTGTAAAAGCTCAGGACAGTTTGCTGCATCACTGTTCCCTTCAAATCTCACTCAACCACCTCCTCACCTCTCTGGCCAGCTGGAACTCTGGGTGCACCACCTTTGGCTGGGCAAGCTCCAGGATCCTCGGGGAGGCCTTATACCTCAGTGCAGCTGGTGACACAGGCCACTGAGGGGACTGGCGAGGTCTGGAAGCAGAGAGTCATGACACCACCACTCACAGATATTCCCCCACACTGGTTAAACCAGGCTGCAGCTGGGATGTTTAAGCCTCATGTTTGCTGCAGTAGAAGGCAGCTTCGTTTTGTGGGCATTTCCGGTGTAGAACCCACTAATCCCATGAGAGAGTCCAGAGGTCCTAATCTCAGCAGAGTTCCTGCTCTGCATTTTGACCTCTATTATACCCGTCTTCTGTTCCTGTATTCAGTACTTTTGAAGCTGCACCAATGCTACAAGACCCAAGGGCCTACCTATAGCACCCTACAGGCTTTTTGTCCTCTCACCTTTGCTGCAGATAAGCAGCCTGGTATTTTTTAGGTTCAGACAACTTCAGCAGCCGATCAGAAGGGAAG